>JAREIK010016265.1:0-159682 GCA_029783825.1 Sapria himalayana | reverse complement strand
ACTAATTTTCTATCCATTTCGAAGAGCGAATATTGTAAGGCCAAGATTAGAGTGATTTATTGTAGGATCGTCTGACTTCTTGGTAGATTTATTTTTGGTCTAATTAAGCTGTGCATATCCCCCTCTCTTTTGATATATGCTCTAGGTAGAGGTGTCAAAAGGATCGTGCTGTTTCCAGTATGAATATCGATCCATTAGGCCCGATATAACCTGTTTGGCTCGTCGCCTAGCACATATGGACTAGGTCATACCGAGTCATTCCCGATCGTGTTAGTTTTTAGGTAGCAATTTAATGCCAAGCCATCAAGCAGACATCTCGAGCCTTGAAATTTGAATTAAATATGTATTTTTTTTTGCCCATTTTGGTAGTTAATGTGCAATGTGCATTGTGAAATGAGCATTACATAATAAAAATTGTATGTGCAATGTGTACTTTTGTAATATTTTGAAATTTTAAATTATTATTTATTTAAAATATTATATTTATAATTTATATAATTATATATCAAAAATAATATAATTAAAAAGCACATATACAATGTGCATTATATAATAGATTAAAATGAAATTAATGATTAAAAAAAATTTCAACCAACTCAACTAAAAAATAAAAATGTTGAGCCAAATGATAATACTTAGTCGTGCAAATGTAGATCGAAAAAAAAAACAATGAAAATAAGATATTATATGAAAAAAAAACTCAAAAATTACACAAGTCATCAATTTGTGTCTATAGCACTAATATGATAGTGTGAGTATAGGTCGTTATCGTCACGTAAGTATCTAAAAGTATTGCTGCTGGTGAGCTTAATATCTTCCATGTCCCATAAATTATCAACATCTGCTAGTAACTCTTGTGTCTTATCTTGAATTCTAAATTTTGATTCTTTAAAGTTTTTCATACTTGCAAGTATTTTGATGATATCTGGTCGAAATTGTGATATACTACTTGGAATAATATTGGCTGACACAAAAAAAATAGATTTCAATGCTATGTTAGACACCAGAGTGATCAATAGTTTTAGGGATTATGGAACTCAAAAATTTCTTCGATATTTGCGAGAGGATTGTGATTATTTTATTTTCGTTTCAATTCTAAGCAATGTTGAAGAAACTTATCTTAAACTAAGCTTGGACGGAAGAACTCCCATATCACCCCATGCTCCAGAAATTCTCCACTAAGACGATGATACCTTAGTGGGGGTATGCATCATCGAACTAATATCTTTGTTTTTTATATTTCTCAACCAAAATTGAATATTAATATATATTAATTTGATCCGTTTGATTTTTTTAATAAATAAATATAGTCTTTCAATTTAAAAATAAATATACATAATTATAATAAAATTAGTGCATATAAAATTAACTCTCTCTGATATCATTGGTAGGGATTCAAGAACTAAAATTTCTTCGATATCTGTTTGATGATTGTATTTGTTTTATTTTAGTTTTAATTGTAAGCAAAGTCGAAAAATCTTACCTTAAACTAAGCTTGGCCGAAAGAACTCAAAAATTTCTTTGAAATTTCCTTGAGGACTGCTTGAAGATTGTTTTATACCGTAAGGATTTAAAAAATTTAGGGTTTAGGATTTAAGATTATCCTATGCTCTAGAAATTCTTTGCGAAGATGCTAATGTGGGGATACTAGTTGTCGGATAGATGTCCTTGTTTTTTATATTTTACAAAACTAAAATAGAACATTAATATATTTTAATTTGATTTGTTTGGTTTTTTTAAAAATACAAATAGAATCTATTTATTTAAAATACAAATATACATAATTATAATTAATTATACGTATCAAATCATCCATAATTAAAATAAAAGACGAGTATTTTTAATAATTCAGATCATTAAAAAAATTTTTGTATTAAATAATAAAAAATGCTTATTAGGAAAATATATAAAATATTTTTTGTATCAATAATTCCAATAAGTAGATCACATGCCATCTTGGATAGCATGAGATTAGTGATTTTGTTGATTTTCATCAAAGTAAAATATCTAAATTCTTATTATTTTTATGTGACATGATGAAATAGTATCAAGATAATTCACTTATATTTGATGGATTACCTCATTATTTTTTAAGGCTAACCGAATAAATAAGTCATAATCTCAGAATATGATATCAATGTTTAATTCGGAGTCTAGTTACAGTTATCATACCTAATATTATAATATAAATAAAATATTTAATTTTTTATGAATGAAATCTTTAGCTTGATGTTCCTGGTTCATATATATGGATATGTTTGATATTATTTTTATCTTTTCTATCTTAATTCTAAGATTTATACAAGCAGTCAAATAATAAAGAAATATAATAGATGCTTAGTATTTTAAATACTTGTTTTTCATCTCATTAATCACGACACTAAACGCACGATATCTTTTATATTTACTAAACATACTACAGATATAATACATGCAGATAAGTTACATTGTAAGTGACGAGAGTGTATATAAATGAATATATGTTTGTCATATCATAAAAAATTTAGGCATTTCATAAAAGGAATTCTTCTATCCTAGTTAAAATTATTAATAATAAGTTTGTCACCATTATTATTGTAGCAGTAAAATATAAAATAGTAGTAATAAATAAATATTTAACTCAAATAAGTATAATTTCAATGATATCTCATATTTATTTGATTTTTTTATGTCAATTGATAGTTAGTGATTGTTAATTTTTTTTGTTATTTGCTAGATATTTAAGATATTTTATTGATTTTTTTCTCTAATGTTTGGGAAATAATTTTTATTTCTGTTTGTACTTTAGCTTAATTACGTGATACATATATTTAATGTGAAAAATATTATATGATTCAAATAGTTTTGACAAACATATGAATGTTAAGTCTATTAATTAGAAGTCTTGTTAAATATAGTACTAAAAATTTTATTTTGAACGTCTTATTTCCTAAAAATTTTCGTCATGCACTCATATATGAAATGTCCATAATGAGGATGAAGGATATATTAGAAAATCCTAAAATTATCTTTATTAAATTTAATTCTAAATCTACATAGTGAGCGATAAGACATATGAATGATGTATCGTCCCGACTAATTCAAATATTGGTTGTCACGACAACAAATCTATTATATTTCCTAAAATTATTAATTGATTATTTTTTTTTCTTATAATGTTTTATTATTTTATTATTATTTGTTGACTATGAAATTCTATGATAAGTATGTTTGAAGTATGTATGCATAATATTGACAAATATATGATTTGTCAAAATATAATTGAAAAATCTTGATTGTAATTAATTTTGTCATGTTAGATGCGTTTAAATCATTATTAATGTATTTGTTCTCATAAGAACTAAAAAGTCAATGTAATTGGTCACAATTATTACATAGATGATTGGCGAGTATTGAAGCTTGCCGTATGCATCTACCCTGAGGTTGGTAAGGGGGGATTAAGGGGAAGGTGAAAAATATTAGTTTTGTCATGTTTTTCCTCTCAAAATTTAAAAGTATATATCGGGGAGCAATGAAGTTAAACCAGTTGCAACTAAAGATATCATCGCTTAGTTAGATTTTCTTGGGATTCAATGCTTCATATGTATTTATCTTATGATAAAATATACATTCTATTACTTTTCTTCAATATCATTAGAAATTTTAATTTTTATTATCTTGGAGTGAGTATATATTATTGAAGTTAGTTTAATTTTAAAATTTTTGGCGGTACATAAATTTGAGCTAAAGCTATTAGAGAGAATTTATTTTGATTTGGATTTTTTCGGTAGAATGGTTGTTATTATCTAAATACATGTCAATTTTGTTATTGTTAAATTTATAATTTATTATTATTTTTTTAATTTTTCTCGTATGAAATTAATAAAACAGTTAAAATATAATAAAAACTTACATATTATTAAATTATGTGGATCCTAATTATAATTATTTTGTTATCGTTAATTTTTTCTTTGTACTACTCTTACTAAAATTTTTAGTTTTATAAAAAATATAATAACAGTCCAAAATAATAAGAGCTCGAGCACACGAGGATGAGAGATGAGAGAGATAAACAAATGAGAGAAATAATGAATAAAATTTAAGAAATTTTTATTTATAGAAATTTGTTATATTAAAAATATTTTTTATTTTTTAATTTTTTTAATAAATATATATGGACATAAATTCAAAAGCTATCGATTTTCTGATTGTAGCCATTGGAGACAGATTTAATGGCTACATATTTAAAAAAACTATTTGATAGGATAGAAAAGTGATAGGCCTCCCCTTAAAAATTTTGCTATTGGCACCCCTTATATGAAAATGTAATGGGCAACCGAACATGAATGACCATGTTACCATAAGTTGGCTTATGTGACTAATTTAATAAAATTGTCTTTCTTAGCCAATTATTGCACAAGCCATGACCCGTGAATCTTGACCCACCTGTGCCTAGTCATGGTCACTTTGCTCATGGACCATGCCAACAGACTAGATATGCAGATTGTGCCTAGCCTGGCATGAACCACAAGTGACTCCTCTCATGCATGGTTCTAGACTATCTCTTGGGTTTGCACGATCTAGGTCTAGGCGTGGTTCTGGACCGTGCCTATCCAGCTTTGACATGACTAATTTCGGCCAATGCCTTTTGCCTTGCCCGGCCTGGCCAGCCTACTCGACACCTCTAGCCCTGGGTGGTCGAGTGTCTTAGGTGCCAATTCAATATAAGTCCATATTGATGCATACTTATGAAATACTATATCATATGAGTATGAGTGAGATTCTCCTATTTGGAATACTTATCATTTTTTGATTCAATATGATCCGAATTTATTGATATAATATAATATCTCTATGAGAGTAACATTATACTTAGTATTAACATGTGAATGTTTACTCTTATGTTGATAAGTCAGAAATTTAAAATGAGATTGTATATAAAAAAAACAATTTTATTTCAAATTAGCTAAGGATTTGATGCTGTTTTAGAGATGAATTTTGTATATTCATTTCAAAAAATCGTCATGGTGGATGAACTATGCGAGCACCATTGATATCTATGTTAGTCAACTTGCCTATATCATTGTCGTGTAATGTTCCTAGTATTATCTCCAAAAATAAAATTCAATAATTCTCTAAAATGCGTTAAAATTTCTTATAATAAATACACTAGATTGAAACTCTCTTTGTCTATCCCAACCTCAATAATTCATACTTGTCACATAATCATTGGTTTTTTCAAAGAATAATTTTTCTTTTTTTTGTTAAGGACATGTGAAATCACAGAACCTAGTCACCTTCTATTGTCTTGCTGGTATTCGTATCATCTTTGCCACCGCAGTTGCATTGGACTCAGTTTATTTGTTCTGCCATTGACTAGAAATTTAAAGAAAGGCAAAAAATAACTGTACACTATGCGCCTCCACCGTGCTTCGACATGTACCTGTTTGTGCACGTGTTTATATGTGCTTGTATGCATGTCTGTATGTGTCCTCAATGCATGTCTGTGCTAGTCTATGTGTGCTTGTAACCATATTTGTGTGGGTCTCTATGCATGTCTATACCAGCCTGTGTGTGCTTCCTTTTCTACAGTGAACCTCTGTGCTCTTGCATTGTGCCCGCGACATTGCAACACAATCATGATTTTTAAAATTTTACCGCATACGCCCACTGCATGACGCACCTTATATAAAGACATAATAATTAGGGCATTTAACAAGTTGAATGTTAAAAATACTTATTGGTACAATATGACTTTTATGATAATAAGATAACATATCACTAATAATTATGTTTCTTCTAATATATTAAAATTATGAGGCAACTGGTTTTTGAATGTTTTCTTTACAATATATAAATCAATAGAAGTTTTTGAACGAGCTAGAGGTTTTTGTCACCTTATCTTCATATGAATAATTATTACCAAATCATCATGGTGGAATTTTAATATTGTTTATGTCAGCTCTTTCTTCAATGATATTTTCAGCATATGTTATATTATGACTCATTAAATGTTGGATTTCATTTGATGAATTGATAGTTAAAATATTTATTGTACTTACATCTTCATTTGATGTGATCTTATCATTTTTTTTTTTTTACTCATTGAATAATTTCCAAGCGTGCAAAAGTCATTTTGATGTTTTTTATTTTTTAGGATGATGAATGTCATGCAGGTATTGCTTTCCACCCAACTTCTATATATTGCATATTATAAATTTATATATGTGATTATGCGTGTTTGTATTAGACCATTTAGATTATTATAAGTTAAGAGTAAATTATATGAGAATTAGGATTATTAAAAATTAACAGATAAAAAACTGAAGATTTGACTGTGTAATGAAAACGTAAATTAAACTGAGAGTACCTATACATAGTTAGGAGATAATTATTTAGTTTTTAAAAAAGAATTCAACTTTTGGGAAATGAGCATCCAATGGTTGGATGCCCCTTTAATGCTATTTATTCAATTTTTGTTGCACTTAGCCCAAATTTCCATGCCTTGCCTTGTTATCTGTCTTTGGTGCTGCGATTGAGCCATCCAGATGACTCAGCTTACCTTTGCATTGGATTACCATCGAGAGAGTGCTAGACGACTTCAAATGAATACAAATGATTCTAGCTTATAAATATATCATTGGATCTGCTGGGCAATACTACCAGCACATGTAATACAAATGTACAAGACAATAAAAATTTTTGGGTTCTAATGACAAAATAACCGTGATGCAATTATTTATAAAAATTTTTACTTTGGATGCTTATTGCTGGCAATCTTTATATCGATCATTTAGACTTTTATCCTATATTTGCTTTCTCTTTTATTTCAGTTAATTGTTTATTTCCAGGATAAAGGTGTTCGTAATTATGGTATGGCTTCTGTATTTATCTCTTCTATTTGGTGTATGCTCCCCTGTACATTGCTGGGCCAGTTTTAAGTTTCAACTCATTTCTTGTCAGGTATGTTTCATTCTGATCATTGTCATGGACCAAGGATAGTGTTTTTTGAGTAAAAACATCTGCTTTTTTTCGAAACTAATTAACTCAGTTGGTCCAAGAAACATCAGCAGTGACATTGTCTGCTATCCAGATGGTGAACATCTATTATTTTTGGTTGAAGTATATTGTAGTTTATCACTATTTTATATTATCATTAATATAATTTATTGATGTGAACACCCAACATGTGAGCTACCTCAACCAAGTAAAGGTCATATATTTAGAATTCCTTTTCTATATATTAATATTATTATGGAATAATTTTCTGATAGCTTTACATTTCATATGGTATTAGAGCCAAAAAATGTGAGAGGAAAGATTTAAGTGTGAGGTGTAAATATGTAACAAGACATAAGGACACGTTAAAGTGGGTGCATTGTATTAGTGCTTGTGTGTACTCTGCGTGCATCGGTGCAGACACTTGAATGTGAAATGATAGACACATGTATGCACGACTCTTAGATTTGTTTGTCATGTAATATTTTATCAAGATGGAAATGATTTGATTCTTTTATCTTGCACAACATACAATGTTTATCAGCATCTTAGTACTTGTTCTAGGCATCATAGATATATGATGTCATTTATTGTTTATTGGATTGGGACTAGTAGAGTTTAGAGAACTTGAGTAGGTAACCGCTTATTTTACTCACTTCACATAGCTATGCAACTCCTAGTGATTTTATCAGGATAGGATGATGGGCCTTAGAAAGTGGGATATATGGATTAGTTTATATGCATGATATTTTTGTATTTACTATTGAATACTTTTTCAGCATTTTACAACTATAATTTAGGTGACTGGGAGCTTTTGATCAGACTATAAATGTATTACCAAATAATTTAGTATATATCAGACAAATAATGAAATATTGGAGAGGTCCAAATTCAACATGTACTAGTAGTAGAGGGAATACTTGTCATAGTTGAGATTTGCACGAGAACCTTGCTTTAGTACGCATACTATATAATGAGTTGGCATAAAAGGAAGAGTTCTTTGGTATTATTTCCAAAAGGAGGCAAAAAACACGCTAAATTATGGAAGGTGACATGTTAAATATTAGAATCATCTAAAGATTCTCACATAGTTCTCCACCCATGACTCGGATGAATATATAGAATGAATTTTTAGTAATATAACAATAGATACATCCCAATCTTTATGTATTTTAGTCTCTATAACCCTTCTTACTTAAGATATCTAAGTTATTAATAAATGAGCTATTAATTATATTATAGGTTATTAATTTTTTTATTTTATATTTTATATTTTAAATTCTATAATAAATAACGAAAATAATCAAAAAGAACTTAATTATGATAATATTTAATTTGATATTTTTTTATCACCTATTCTTTTTATTCTTAATTGTTTTGTTAGTCTTTTTTATAAGATTATATTTCAAGATTACTCAAAATATTAAATACTAGTGTTAGAGATGTCTTTGTACAATGTACTAGTGTGTGAGACATACAACTTAGAAAATTATACAAGAGCTTTCAATTATGCTCATCAAACCTGTGTTAGTAAGTATTTATTCGATCTGATATGCTCATAAGTATGAGAAATAAATAGAAATGAGACTCGAGATAAATTTTTAAATTTATAATATTTATTGATGATTATTATTTTTTGCTTGATTAATTATTTTTCATCCTAATTTATTTATTTTTTCTATTTTTTACTCTCTTTCATAAGAAAACACAAAATCAATTTAAAAAATAAACATACTAATTATTAACTCTAATAATGCATTGGAGTTATAGAAATCTAGGATGATAAAATTAATTTTTAAAAACTTGGTAGAAAATTTATAATAAATTAATTGGGACAACTCACAAGTTGGATGCTTTCATAAAATTATTAAAGTAAAGAAAAGATAAAAAATAAAAGAAAATCTTTTAAATATCAACACCCCCATCAAATTAATCATAAAATTGTAGTGCACCGAGATAGAAGGAAAAATAATTCACCAATAAGTTTTGACTCGAACCAAATTATAGATCAACTAAATAATGAACTAGAACAAAAATTATGGTCTCGTCAAAATAAAAAATTTTGAGTTTGCTAATTAGACTTACTAAAGGATCATTCAACGAGAGTGATACAATAACTATTTTTTTTTCTATTTGTTGATCCTAACAATTGTTGTGATTGATATATGATAATCTTCATGGTTCTTCAAAGGAGCATAATGATAAAAAAACTATGAAATAATTCTCGGTAATTAAAGTAGTGAGAATTTTGGTAGAAAACTTAAAATGATCTATTCTAGTCATTTTAAGGAGAATAAATTGTAATATGCCTTTCTAAATTGAATAAGAGATAATATTATCGACATCTAAAATTCAGAATAAAAATATGATTATTTCTCTTTTCTAAATTGGATGAACCCTTTCAACTTTCTTTTACTATCGAAGTATTCTCTCAGGGGGTTCTGCTCAACATGCTTATTGTCATTGAAATTTTATTGACTTATTATAATGTCCTCTCAACATCTTTATAGACATGCTAGTCTAATAATTGTGAAAAAATCAAAATCATCCGAGGAATTGATGCATTGATTGTGATACTTGCAAATTAGTTGGTGAAAAGAATTAAATTGCTTTGCTATATTTAAAATTTTATCATTATTTACTTTGGGGTTAAGAAATTAATTTAAAATTAATTTATTTTCATTTTCAATAGGTTTGATCTTCTCAAGAGAGCTGCCAAATGATTATTCAAAATTAAATTGTCACAAATTGGTTTTACTTTGTCATGCTTCGAGTTGAAATCTAAGAATTAAATTTTATCACATCCTCAATTTAATTCTTGTTGATAATAATATTTGTTATATTTTTTATTATTTAGTTTTCTTTTAAATATTTGATGAGAGCACTTGAAATGTTGGCTCTCTAAGTCACTTTTTCTTATTTTATAATAGGAATTGATATAATAATTTTTATTTTAGTGTTGTATTATTTTAGTTTAATCTTATTTAATTTATAATGATATCAATGCTGAATTGTGTATGTGGGCAATATTTTTGATAAATCCTAAAATATTAAATGACATTCATTGCCCCAACATTGTGCACATGCAGATTTTGTAAGAGGAAGGCTTGCAAATGCTTAGTAGGCACATGCATAGTTGTGTGTGCATGTGCACAATAGGCGCATATACAATGGTGTTTCAGTTGTGTGGGCGAGTGTTGCTGCATCTGAGTTGAGCGAAGGCACACGTGGTTGCGATTGTGGTGGTGAGCAGCAATTTTTTTTTGGGAAAAAACTTGAGCTGAGTTTTGATAGAATTAAAAAAATAGAGTGATATTAAATCCTAATTCAGCATTGTGGAATTTATTGTCTGGCACAACTTTATTTATTGGGGAATCAATATGAATTTTTGTAGTAGATATAGATAGAGGAGAGCCTTAGTTCAATGTTAATATTGTAGGAGAGATTGTGCTAGATATATTTGTTGGATATTTTTTTTATAGAGGTGACTAAGAGCTTTACACAAAAGTAAGAGAGATATGCTGACTATTAGAGCTACTTAGTTGTTTTCACAGAGTTCATCTATCATGATATTTACTAGGGAGACATAATAAAATTCATGTAAGACAGTATGAGATTTATTCATTTATTCAGGTATAACTGATTATTTTATTTGTACTCTCACTTTAGACTCATGAATTATCGACTTGTGTTGATTTCCATTTAATTTGATTTTCTTACCAGATGGCTCTCCAAAATAAACTTGTCAAAAATTGGTTTTGTAGAGTCATGATTGAGGTTGAAACTTGAGAATTAAACTTCATCTTTTCTTTGATTTTATTAAATTTGAAGATATCCTAGTTATATTTGTCTTTTTATTTAGTTTATTTTTTTTTGTATTTTTGATGAGTACTTGATATGCAAATTATTTTAATCATTTTTGCTTATTATATAAGATATTTAATATATGAATTTGTATATATATTTGAATTATTTAGTTTATTTGTCTTGAACTTTTTCAATGCATCCGTGTTGTGTTTTGTATGTGGCATGATTTTTTATCCCCTAAAAAATAAATTGCATACACTATACCAATTTAGTGTACCATGCACATTTTGCAAGAGGAAAGCCTGCATGTGCATAGTAGCTATGTGCACAGTGATATGTGTAGGCACATAATGGTGAGTGTGGTGGTGGCCTAAGCTGAGTTAATTCCCATGGTGGTGAGTGAGGTGACATGTAACAGTCCTTTGGTGCTCGTGATTTTGTTATTCGGTTCGGTTTTTCGGGACTCACAACTCGGGTTTGGAAGTTTGAACTGGACTGTGGTGCTCGTGATCTACCTCACTGCTTTACGAGTTTTTTAATTTTTGTTTATTATTTAACTAAAATTTTTAACAAATAATTAATATTTAAAAAAATAAGTATTTTAGTTTATTTTCTCTAGTCTCTCTCTCTCTCTCTACTATGAATATCTAAATCTATCATCTAGGCTCTACCTCCTGTTTAATAAGAACAAAAAAAAAGACTAATACTAATGAAACATATTTAAAATTAAAAAATAAAAATCCTGCACAGGTCCGAGGCTGCTGAAACTTTAGTTTATCCAGTCGTCTCAACTCAAATATCTAAAAAACAAAAAACTAGGACTTCTGTAGTTTGGACTGATTTTAATATAATAAAATAAAAAAAAATGTTAGGGGTGAGGAATAGGAAATGACACAGTGTAAATAATGTTTGAGAAATTTAACTTGTAAGAGTTCTTTTGAGACTGAGCATATTATGAGGCATGTCGAATTATATATCAAAAAATATGATGCATTAGATCCTAGGCAAACCCAACTTAATACTACATTTTTTGAGATTGGATCAAGTTTAGTCTCAAAGTTTACTCCCTTCATATATCACAGCGAGTTGGGTAGGAAAAATATGATCAAACTTATCATATTGATGAATCTTTCGATTAGATTTTCGGAAGAATAAAGCATAGTGAGCATCACGCAGACATATTTTCAGTCTGCTTATTATAGGACTCATAGGTCCACATCTAGGAACGACATTCTTAAATTTTATAAGTTAGAAAAATAAAAAATAATTTTTAAATTTATGGCATATAAATTAGGTCCACATCTGTATGAATTATGAGATTATATACTTGATTTCTTATGTGACATATTCTAATAAAATAGAATTGATAAAATAAAGAATAAATATTTAACTCTGGTACTCTTATTTGAAAAGAATATTCTGATATATTTTTGTAAATATAATTTTAATTGCAATTTAACTTGTCATTCAGATGCTATGTTGTGCATTTTCTCAATGTATATCTTTACATATGATATAACACGAAGAGGGATTATTTAGCTTGTTTATTAAAGTTTTTCAAAGTATTTATTAGTGTCTTGAAGATGAGATTAGTTTACATTTAGAGCTTTGAAAGATATCTTTCCTAGATACATGAGTAACTTGAAAATATACAAATATTTTTCATCAAACATTAGTTATATTTCAATGAATATTGATATTATTTTATTTGATATGAACTCATTTTTTAATGAGCTTAGAAAAAATGTGTATTCACATCTAGATCTTGTACTTATATCCGTGTGAGAGCATCCACACTCATTTTAGAGCCTTTTAATGTATTTTCTTAGATATACTTGAGCAATCAGAGAAGGTACAAATTTTTTTTATCTGGGGTTGGTAAAGTTTATTGAGTGTGAATATTATTATTTTTTTAATATGGATTCATTTTTTAACAAGCTTAGAATGAGTTTGAATTCACTTCTAGAACGAGTTTGAATTCACTTCTAGAACGAGTGTGGATATTATCTTTTTTGGTAAAGAGATCTCCTTCAAGCCTAAATGTAATGATAGTCTACAAGTCTTTACTAGTATCGAATTATATTGAGTTGGTAACTAAGCGACTTGATCATTATGGACTTAGAGTTTATACTAAGAGAGAAACATACCCAACTTGCTAGATTGTCCTACAACTAATACTTCTGATATTTATCTTTCAATCGTTCTCCGTAAATGACATACAAGTGTGCTTAATATTTAATTTTATAAATTTTTTCATAGTTTCTTTCCTTGATCGTAATAAAATATTCATGTCTTCTTATATAGCTTTATTTAATCTAAAATTATGCTGAATCATGATTGAAGAGATGCATACCATCTACTCTAATAAGACTTGACAACTAGTATCACAATTTTTGGGAAGATTTATTATTAGTTATATATGAGTGTTCATGGTGAAGACAAATCTAGATGAGAAGGTTAATTATTTTAAGTCGAGACTTGTAGCAAGAGAATCAACTATATATTTTGTGTTTACTTCCAGGAAATTTGATCTTCAGTAGCTTGGATGATTATAATATGCATTCTTATTTTTGTTTGTAGTATCTTAGTTAAAAAATATATTAGTTAAATATGAAAAATATATTTTTTCATGTTGATGTTAAAGAGATGTATATAGAGCTTCCACTTGGGTTTCTAGTAGTTCTGTTGATGCAATTTGCGTATTGCGAAAGACACTGTATGTAATGAAACAGTCATTGATAACTTGATTTGTGAGATTTTCATATCTAATTATCTCATTTTAGTTATACTTGTATGTTATTGATTTTTATTTGTTCTTCTAAATCAGTTCTAATTACATGATGATTTTTTTGACCATCTATATGAATAACATTATGATAATGAGAGCCAGCAATTTGACAATCACCCAACTCAATCAGTATCATCAAGCATATTATCAGACAAAATTATGAGAGTGTCAGATATTTTTCTTTGAATAGAATTGAGTTATTTTATGAGCGATATCATCTTATCATATAGAAGATATGCTCTTAATACTCTTTTATGTGTTGGTATTTTGGATTGTGCTCTAGCATCAATTTCTATTGATTCAAGTATTAATTTCTTTTGACTCCACTATTCATAAGAAATCTTATGAAAGAATAATAAATTACTAATGATCCTACTAAATATAATATATATAGTATATTTAATTATTTCTCAGATTTTTTTTGGTAGGGTCACATTTACTGAATTCTTTGCATACTAAATATTTAGTTAACCTATACTTATTTGAATATTTAGATTTATATTCTGCACCAACTTGTATTGAGAGATGTATCACATAATTTTGTATTTTTCTCCGATGTAATCTTGTCTACTTGAAAATTAAGTGGTAGATACTTATTTTGAGATATAATATATAAATAGAACTTAAAATGATAATGTTAATTATTTATGAGATACTTTATATGCATTCTATTCTCTTATTATATTTTATCAATATAATTAGATAATGACGCATATAACTTTTAATTACATGTTTTTTAATGGATGAGACACAAAATAATTTATTTTTATAATATATATTTATACAAAAGAGCTGCCAGTAAATATTTTCTTTAAGGTCTAAAATTTATCATATATTTTTTTCTTCCTCAATTTGTTTTGTGGACTTTGCATGAGTTTTTCGGGGAGCGTTGTAGTTTTTTTATTATTTTTTGTAATTTTTTTGGCAACACTCGATATATGAGTTGTTCAAATTATTTTCTTTTATTATATAAGAGCATTTAATATATAATTTTATTAGATACTTAAATTCTATGCTAGGAGAATGAGATACATGTAATATGTTTAGACAATATGACAATCTTCTGAGAATCAATTTGATTCTCTAGTTAATTTTTTTGATTCTGATCATTTGATTACTTTCTAAAAAATTATGAGTTATCCTTGGTATCATATTTTGTAAGTATTATGATACATATATATATTATTTATTATTCTTTTATTTTTTTATTACTTTTTTGGATGGTTATATAATGTTAGGTAATGTTGAAAACAATAAATATATGTAGTTATAATGGGAATTGAAAGCTATTATCTTGATATTTATGAATCTCCGTTGTTAGTTGCAAGTGAGCATTTATTGTGAAGATCAGCTCAAATAGGAAGACCAGTTGTCTTAATACAAAATTTATTGTGAAAGAGATTTATTTAGATATTTGATATGAATAACTAGAATATTTTATCTCTATTGGCTAAGATGATCTCATTATAAATTTATATATCATTGAAAATTTTTTACAAATGGATGATATATTAATTAAGCATGAAGAATATCTTTCTTCATGTTGATCTTGAGGCAAAAGTGTATATGTAGCACTTAGACAGATTTTTTGTAGTATAATTAGACTATTTTTTAATATCTTATTTTATTGATATTATCATTCAAATGTTTTATTATTATTTTTTTATTCCTTGTACTAATTTTTTTTCACAATATTTAGATATACAAGGTTCTTTCAGAGGTATTATCTCGTATAATATAATGTTAGGTAATGTTAAAAAATATTATTGTTTTATCATTCAAATAAATTTTCTGACCTAGTACTTTGATTTTTTAGAAGATTTGTTATTAGTCGTATCTGAGTGTTTAATATAGAGACCATTCCAAATGGGAAGATAAGTTGTCTTAATGTTAAATTTATTTTGAAGAGGATTTACTCATATGTTTGGTGGGAATCAACAAAATACTTTCTTTTTTCTAGCTAAAATTTCCTCAATATAAATTCATGTATCATAAGTAATTTTTTACAAATGGATGTATGAATTAGACAAAAAGAATGACCTTTATGTTTACCTTAAGGTAGAAGTGCATATGGAGCAGTCATCCAGGTTTTATGCATTACAATCAGATTATTTTTTAACATCCTATTTCATAGGTATTATTATGATCATGTATTTTTTATTCTGTTATTTTTTATTATTATTTTTTATAATACTAGGATAGTCGAGTTTATTCCTGAGATTTTATCTCAGATAATACTAAGTGAAGTTAGAAAAGATAAATATTTTGATCCTAATTAAACATTATGCCTAATTTCTTGATTTTTTGAAAGGTTTGGTGTTAATTTTATGAGTGTTTAATATGAAAATTAGTTTAAATGAAAAGATTAATTATTTTAAGGCGAGATTTGTTGTGAGGTTCACTCATATATAATGTTAATTGAAAAATATATTTTTTTCTTTAGCTAAGATGATTTTAGTATAGATTATTATATCATTGGAAATTTTTATACAAATAATATACTCGATAGATATGAAGAATATCTTTGTTCATGTTGGCCTCAAGGAAGATTTGTATATGGAGTAGTAACTTTGATTTAAAGAAGTACAATTAGATTAAATTTATATATTATGAAAGAAATTATATTAGTTGAAATAACTATTGGGATTTTAAGTTTGGAGATTTTTAATAAAAATTAATCTATTTTGAATTGTGTATATTAAGTATAGATTTTTTTTTTTTGTTTTTTAACACCTCATATATTATTTGATCATACTAATTGTGTACGTGAATGATATTTTTTTATGAGAGATATTGAGTTTTGGATCACCCTACTCAAAGGGTATCATTAGTCAAATTTTGAGATTAATGATTTTTGGTGGCTCAGATATTTTTTTGGGATATAGCTAGCCTAATTTGTGAGAGTTTGTGTTGCTGATATTCTCACAAAATTGGTTTTCATAGCTGTATTATAGTGTTAAGCTAAATATTAAATTTTTTTTGGATGCGAGCCATTTGGTTAACTCTGTTATATACAAAAAAATTATAGGAAATATTAACTCTTTGACAATCACTATATTTTATATGACTATCTGACAAATTTACATTGACATATGCATAAGACTACACTACAGATAAAAGTATTGTTCATTCATATTAAGACATAGTGAACTACATGCAGTGATAAGGAAATAGTGAAGAACACCAATTTTTTTTATTTGGAAAAAAAACATCTTACTTAACTGTGCACACCTACAACATTCGAGAATTTGCTGCATCAAAGTCTTCACCTTTTTGAGTTCACAATCCTGGTAATTCTTACCCTCTTTTAAATGCTTGGTTAGAGTATTTACTGATAGTTCAAGTTTGCCAATTGTCACTGGCAAATCTTACCTTTTGCTCCTTGGGAATCTGCATTGTATGATTGGATAGTCATCTTAGTGTGACTTAATTTATTGGTAGGCTTTTCTTGGTGAGCTAGAGCACGAAGAGGCATTCTAGTTATGACGGATTCTCATGTCTATCTGCACTCATGGTCACTTTGTCTCCCTAATGTGCCTGGATTAGTAAAGTAGTTTGTTATATTTCATGTCATCCTTAACTGCGATAGGTAGGTCGTCATTTTAAAAGACTATGCTGGCAGCCTGAAATTCTTTTGTGTCCATACATTCCTCACACTCTTTAGATTTCTTCCACCTTTGACTCCAAACAAGTTGCGAAGTCGTTAGCATTGATGTAGGGTGAGCAGCCACAACAAGGAAAGATAAATAATTCATGCTTGTACTTTGTTTTTTATTGCAGATTTATCATCTCATTATTTCTCTATAATTGTGATTTCTCACATTTTGTACCATACTGCTTAAGAAAACAAAGAAAAACAATGTTAGTTCATTCTTGTTTCTGTTGCTGAATCAACTTGTCCTCATGTTTAAAATTTGTGAACGAGTATCGATCGCTCCTTTGCCCTAGCAAGATCTAGCAACTTTTACCCAAATAGGCCAGGAACGAGCTTCAGCTATCAAAAGAGCCAACCTACTTTTTTCTTTCTTCCTGATCGGCGAATTCAAAGGATTAGGTGTAGCCCCCCCTTCTTGTTGGCATGAATGAATCAGTTACATCTTGTTCCCACTACTATCGAGTAGAGGACATTTCATTCACATATCTTGTTCTTTTAGGTGAAAATTGGGCTTAGCTGTTTGATTTGATTTATCCGTTCTCGTGGATGACTGGCCCATTCTTTTACATTGTGAATTTCTGTCATGATGAATTAAACTCCGTTCCAAGCCTCGCAGCTTGTCAATCACACCAGAAAGTTGTTTGGTTGCTGGAGACCTCTTGTGGGAAATAATTATACAACAAAGCCCAATTTGAATCTTTATGCTCATAGGGTCCAATATAAAACAACACTACCGCTAGTAAGATAGTGATCGATGCATGTGCCAAAAAAGGAATCAAAGCAAGCACAAGAATAAAAGTAGGCAAGGGCGTGTGAAGGTTAAAAAAATAAAAGTGAAAGGGGCAGAGAGTACTTGATTCATTTATGTGATTATTGAATTCCAACTTAACGAACAAAAGGAGCTAGTCAAACTTGTTGGTATGATATCATTGTTAAAACTAAACACTAAAAAAATATCAATTTTAAAGAGCAAATCAATGCAATAGAGTTAGTTCATGATTGATAATACTTAATAGAGGGAATAGAAAGATAAGAAACACATGGTTACGCTTTTGAAGCTATCTAGTTAGTTTAAGTTAAGGCATTGCATGCAAGGGTGCTAACATTTGTATTCATTAAAACAGATTGAAAGAAAAATATGAAACTGGTTAACAAGAAAAATATGCAATAAATTGTATTCAAGTTATGTTCTTAGTCTACAGAAGCTTTGGTTTTATGCCTGGAATAACTTGAAGATAAACTATCTCTGCTGCATCCTCTACTTATGTATAATTCTCTTGTTGTTGATATAGAATCAAAGAAAGCTTCTGGTCAAAGGTTATGAAAAGAATATTTTTTTCATCGATTGAAACTCACAATAGAACGAGCTCACAAAGAAATAGCAGGAATGTTACTGGCTAATAAAAGGAAATGCCTAATTAAAAGAAAATGGGAAAACAATCTAGCTTCCTAGTGTAACAACCCCTTTTTGTATATAATAGCTCCACTTTCTTGTATTTGTCTATTTCCTAGTACAACGACAATAACAATCAAAGCCCTCTAAATGATTCCTACACCTCTTGGTTTTTAACTCAGGAAAAAGTTCAAGTTGGATTGAGGACTATAACTAATCTCATATCAAAGGACCACTCCAATTGCATCGATCTCAATGGCTGGAACAAAACTCAGGTGTACATATGCTATATATTATCAATCTATATTACATTGTCTTGCCTAATCGCTTACTCGAGAAGAAAATTAGCTATCCTAGAGGCTACCACTATAAATATGAATGAGAGACTGGTATGATGACTAGATAAAAGTAGAATAATGATATGGAGATTTCATATATTGATACAAGACTATTGTGAGGAAACATGGACTTCATCTCAATTCACATTGAAAGGAATTGTAGGTGTATTGGCTCATGCACTTTACTGATCCTAATTTTAGGCTAAAATTTTGGATGGCCTTATTACTCAAAATTTAAGGGAGTATCTCATGACTCTAATATAACGAGAATAAATTCATGATTTCCAACAAGCTCGGCTCTAAACATTCTAGAGAAAGGGGAAAACTTCAATAACCTATATATATATATATATATATATATATATCAGGTGGATACTACACACAACCCACATACTTCTCCTCTAGTGACAACTTAGAGCAAAAAGGAGGGTCAAATCCTCTTTTCAATGAGTAGATGTAACAGCATCCATCTTGGCGGATAGACATAGCATTCCTCATATTATGCGTGAGATTCCATTTATTTTATATAATTTTAAGCCTTAGATAATTGTTCCTCCTGCGGTTCTTTTATTGGTCTGATAGTCTTTTAATATTTTCTAATCTACTTTCTTGTACAGATTATCATTTCCTTTCTCGTCTAGTGATAAATTTGCCCCCTCTTTCAGTTAGCTATTTTTATTAGTAAGAAGAGTATCACCTAAAGCAATGGGAGTGAAAGTGTCTATATAGAAACTGGCCATAAACTTCTTTTCTGGTGTAGATCTGTTTCCTCATGAATAAGTTCTCAGAGTAATTTGAATCAAAAATAAGTTTTTCTTTTATATGAGGTTCTTTTCTTTGTTTCAGTATAGATCATCTCTTTTTATTTGGAGAGCTTGTCAAGTTGTTCGTCCTCTTCTGTATGAATTCAAAGTCATTTCTCACCCTATCCGTAATGGTGCAAGGAGTCATGCTCGTGCTCTTTTTTTTTTTCATATCTCCTATATTGTTGCTGTTTTAGGTATGACAATAGTTGTATCTTCTTTCTCCTGGAACATCTCTCCTTCTAATTCAAGGCGCCCATTCAGCTTGATAATAGAAGGAAAGTGGGAAGTATTCCGTCCTTAGTGTTTGAGTTGACTTTTGCATCTTAAACTACTTTGTGATTTCGGTCTCGTTTTCAGGAGATACAAAGCAATCCAAATAGAGTCCATTGACGTAATAATTGTCAATTCAAGAAGAAATGTGAGACATCTCGCTTTGGGATGCTTAGCTGCCTCCTCCATCTTGATCTTGTTATTTCTAGGTGTATTCTAAACTCAGAGCAAATCCTTTTGAATCCTAAATAGAACCTGCATTGCACTCTCTTTTGAGACCCAATCTCATTGTTGGTTTGGTCCTATGAGCAAGAAAACTAGCTAGCAAGTTATGTTATAGAGTTTGGATGGGAGAAGTAGAGGAGTAAGGAAGGGGATCAAAGGCTCTCAGCCCATATGCTAATCTTCAATGCCCTGTAATCTTTGATGCTATATATTTTTATTCCAACCTCCCCTTTTCAGAATTTGAGAATAGTATGAGAATAAGCTCATCCTCTTTTCCTAGATCCAGAGTGGAATGATTATCACTACGGAATAAAAAAAGAAGTTAAGTCACAAGGGATAAAGAAAAGATAGAGTAAGCATGCAATAGCTAGATAATCTCGGGTTAAGGTGCAAGCTTTTATAGCAGGACTATCACTATATCAGTTCCATGTTTAAGCTAATCACTCATAATGTAATGTAATTAGCCAATAGACCAGCCTTTCATTTAAGCATAAAAAGAAGTGGAGTCACTAGGGATAGTCTTTCTCTGTAACTAGATACTAGCGTAGGAGAGGAGTAAGCTGGCTTTCTTGGTGTATCCGTAAATTTTCTATAGCCTACCTTGTAATCAGTGTTGTATTTTTTTTTGAGAGCTAATCTCACTATCAAGTAAGCTAGTGAATAAAGAAGATTATAATAAGATAATTAGTTATCCCTTGCATTGTATAAGTTAGTTCTATAGAATCTTTTTAAAATAGTTACAGTTCATGTAAAAGAAGAAAGAGGGTAAATAAAAGATTATAAAGTATGAATGAAAAGAGATAGAATGAGAAAATAAGAATAGAATTTAGTAAGGAAGTGCTAAATGCATGAGTTTTAACTATCACATCATTAGTTCATTACTAAAATAGATATAAGATACGTAGCCAGTTTAATAAATCTTTTTCTAAATTCTTCTCGGCAGGGTTACCTTCACTCATCTCTTTGTATATATATTAAGGTATATGAAGAAATCTTTAGAACTTAGGATTTATTAGATGATGAATACTTGTAGTTAGTTTAATATTTAGTTCAAACTTAAACTAAAATGCATTGAGAGAAGATTTATGAGTGAGTTATGTAATTTTCTCGGAGACATCATTATCTCTTTGAAATATAAATAACATGTAATTTTTTTATGATTCAATTTGAAGATTAATTTAGAGCCTTAATTATAGATCATTGTGATATATTTTTAATATAATTTTTTTTTGAGAAGATTCAATTTGTATTATTTCTTTATTGTGATAATTATACAAAGAGACATAACTTCTATTTTGACATATAACTAGTAAATAAAACATGTTAGGTTAATTATTTTTTTCTCAACATCATAATCTATGATAAGATTATTATTATAACATATATCTAGATAATAAAATAGCTAATAAAAATATTTAGAAAGTCTTTAATGAAAAGAGATCTCAGCTCATATTTATTTTTTCTCAGCTAGATATTTTAGACTGGTATGCAATATTTTGTTTGAGGTGCGTTTTTATTCATTTTTTTATCTTTATTTTTTTTTATGTGAGCATTTAATTTGTGGATTGTTCCAAGCACTTATGGAGAGGAGAAGAAGAGCAATTGCAATTTGGGTGAGGTGGTGGAGCGGAGGTTTGCGGCGTGAGCTGAGCTTTAAATAACATTTTTGTATTTGTTTGAAATGAACATATTTCTTTGATTTCGGTTTTTTTTTTTTTTTGAGATTTGGGCCAGATCACAAGGGAATTTGAGTCTCATGATTTAATAAATGGTGGGTACATTTTGATGTGAAAGCTAACAAGGAAAAAATTGAAGGGTCTTGTGGCTTGGGCAAAGTGCTTTTTCGGGTTGCTACTTTTAAGCATATCAAATTATTATTATTTTACATTTTGGTATTTATTTTCAAATTTCAAATTCTTTGATATTTTTATGTATATATATTTTTGTTGGTGCTCTAAAATATAATTTATTCTATTAGTTATTTTTTAGATTTTCACAAATAGATAATTTTTGATACTCTTGTTAGCATATTTTCTTAAGCAAATATAGAATAAGTTTGATAGATATGTTATTCAAACTCCAATTAGACAATAAGTATTCTTGATGTGAGGTTGATCGTAGTGTATTATGCTTTTTAGTGGATAATATTATGTTCAGAAAAAGTAAGATTCAGACTAATATTTACTAGTGTGATCTCTTTGTTTCTAATATTTTCATAAAATTAGATTTAAGTCTGAAATTATTTTGTGGCAATTAGACACCATGTCATGTCACTTCTAATTTGATCTGTAATTAGTTAATAAAATAATTCTAAATAGACTTTCATTTGTGAAAAAAAAGCTTAAGAGGATTTTACCATCATAATTTGCATACCAACTAGAATTCAGTTTGCATATCATTATCAATATTTTAAAATATTCTCAAAATTCTCAAATTACTTATTATTTTTTTTTCATGTTTAGTGCTGAGATAAACACACACATACACAATTGTTTGAGTGAAATTATTGAACTTGGTTATTTTTTATAATTATTGTTTTATAGAGAATACTTTTAATTGTCCACTTTTATTTTCTACTTGTATAATGATTATTTTTTTTATGTAATCAGTAATCATTTATGTTGGAACCTACTTATAGTCGAACTTGCTAGAAAATATGTGTTGTAGGAAGTCAGTTGATTACAAAAATAGATCAAAGCCTTTTTGTACGAGATCACCTGATTCGTTCCTAACTGAACTTGTCCTCCAGAGAAAATGCTTTGGAAGATGTATCATGCAGGTCCTGAAAATTTTTAAAGTGAAGCTGGAGAGAATGAAAGGCCCAAAACTTGGATAAGTCAAATTAGGTTTTAGTTAAGACACGAGAAAACTAAAATATAGATTTTATATTTTGTAAAATCCGTGTTTTTCGATGGAAAAAGTGACCGTGTTATGTAATAAAATCCTTATTTTATGTGCATTCTTCTGTCCACTATATCTAAATACATATTCATAGTGAAAACTATATAATTCTAATACCAAATAAAAATATAATAGTAAAAAAGCATACTAAGTAAAACATACCAAGTAAAAAAAACATAGCGAAATGATTGAGGTTGCCTACAAGGGAGTGTTCTTTTCAACGCATAAAAAAAGGAAAAAGAAATTGAAAGCTAGAATCTCAACATTCCACATCAACTAGGTGCATATATGTTCAGAACACCTAGTTGAAAGAAAGAATAGCTGAAACATCTTCTAGGTTTTCATTAAGATATTTTGTGGCTGTTTTGCCGTCAAATATATGATGTAGTCATGGGTGCTATTGCCCCATTCCGAGAACAGATGAATGTCACTGACATCTCGAATTTTCTTCATGAGAAAAAACTAGTATATCTCTATGTTTTGTTTGTTTTTAAGTTTCTGAGTTAGAGGTTGTATGCTTGTTGCTTGACTACCATAGTAAATGATAGTAAGAGAAGGGAGTAAATATTTTAATTCTTAGTGCAGGCCTTGCATCCAAACTATTCCCTGGACATTTATCATTATCGCTTTAACACAATAGCACAATACTAGATAGAAATAATTTCATTTCTTATTTTTTTAGGAGATAAGGTTACTTTGAAAATATATACATATAAAACGTTAGGTATATCTCCATTTGGTGCATGTTATTGCTCAACTAGAATTTATAGGTGTCAAATGGGCCGGACCAGCCTATCCCGCCATGGTTGAGTCGTGCATGGCCTGGCACGGTACACTATAATGCCATGCTCAGTCCAGTGTCGGGCGCATCCTAGGCACGAATGCCGTGACGGGCAAGGCATGGGTGCCCGACACGTTGCCACAGCATGCCAACCCATGGATTGAGCGATGCTCGACGGGAGGATGATGTGCCGATGCCGGACGGGCTATAGCGGCGCGGTGGCATTTTTATCAAATTCTAATTTTTAAAAATTTATTTGACCTGACCCAAACTTGTCGGCCTGAGCCGGACGGGTTTTGGGCCACGGGCTCGTGCCGAGCCTCACTTCAAAAGAGTATGTCATGCCAACCACATCATGGTACTGTAGCATGCCTGACATGACACGTCAGCCTGGTAGGGCCTGAAAAAATCAGGCCGGGTCGCCTCGTCCTGACCCTTTTGACACCCCTACGCAAATCTAAATATCCTATTAAATATAAGTGCCTATGATCACCAATTGAAATTTTAATTTTTGAGTCTTGTTTACTTTTCTTAGTATACGAACAATGTCAAGATATATTTGTTAAAGAAAATCTAAGAAATAGTTAATTTTAATGATTACTTACGTTATATCTGATTTAATAATAGTCAAATAGTTATTATTTTTTATGATTATCCTATAAATAATATAATCAACTAGAAAAGATAATATTATTCGCTCAATAAGTTATTTTTATGTTAGGAATATATATTAGCCTCCTAATGTCCTTTATGGGAGTTTTGAAATACATAATCTCTGAAGATTAAAATATCTGACACTCTTGTGTAACTTAAACGAAATGATTTCCTGTTAAATTTTGATAACCAGACTCTCAATGACTATTTCAAGTTAATTAATATTTTTCATATTATGCGAATTATTGTTGACTATAATACTAGATATTTTAGTAGTTGCTCCATATATATCTATTTATCAAGGTTATTATGATGAAATTTATTCTTTATGTATAATTGGTATATCATTCAACTGTAAGATGTTATAATATAAATAAGAATATGTATGAAGGTTATCCTAGCTATTAGAGATTAAGTATCCTAAATGTTCACACCAAATAGTTGAATATATCCACTTGCTATAAGACTTATCTTAATGTGATTTTTATTCTTATCTAGATCCGTCTTCATAGTCAACACGTACTTGTAACTTATAACAAATCTTTTTGAAGGTTATTATACTAGTTTATAAGTTTTATTATAATGTGACTTGAGCATAATAATATCATCAATAGATAAAATAATAAAAAAAAATAAGACAAGAATACGATAAAACCTATGATACTGAGTGTTAATTATAACTACTATGTTACTTTTAGAGAGCAATCATAAGGTCAATATCAGATAGATTATGGGTAGCAGATCGTCTGACTCCTCGATATGCTCTTATTTGCTCTAATTAAGTTTGATTTATTTTTCTTGCCTAGTATCGATCAGCTCCTTTGATAAAGCTTATTTGTTATATGTTTTGGGTAATATGTTTCATTGTTCTAATTGTTGATTTAATATGAATTTGTATTGGTATAGACTCATATCATACTACATCATTTGAGTCTGAATGAATTTCTCCTATTTGTAACACTCATTTTTTATAGATACAATATGATTTGAATTTATTGGTATGTATAATAATTCTACTAGAATAATATTATACCGTGTATCAATATGATTAGGTCTAATTGATGTGTGACACTATCTACCAACTAGTAGTCGATGCAGGGTTACAAGTAAGTGAGAAAGGATAATGATGATTTTTATATCAATTAGTGATTCATTTGCAAGATTTGTATTCCCACTTTTTTTATGTTCGTTAAAGAATGAGTCTTGATCAAAAAAATATAATATTTATATTTAGAAAAATCAATGATTCTTGAAGACAAGCTAAATAGCTTCTTTCTAGGTTGTTGGATCCAGAAGGGTGCGTGATGTAAAAAGATAGTAATGTCATTTGATTGATGAAAGAAATTGTGTTAAATAAGAGTATTTAAATTATCTCAATTAGATATATATTTTTTCTTTTAGAGATTTCATTTTATTGGTATGTGTTGCCACAATAACTCTAGTATATGCTAAATTATTTTAATATGTATCTTAATTCTTTAATAATTTTATTTATTTAAGTTTTTATTATTTTGTGAAAAGTTTAATAAATATAAAAGACTCGTCATTTGTCTTTAAAGAGATAAGTTCACGTATATCCTAAATAGGTATCAACAAATATGATTAGATACTTGAATTTTTTTTTGATCATATTTTTATCTCGTCTTCATATATCTGAGTGTATCAAATTGAATAAGTTCCTATTCAAACATACTGACGTGTTGGATAGTTAGCTCTGGTCAAAAACCTCAACATGCCTACTACGTACTTATTATGTTTTTATATATCAACATGTTTCACACTCTTTGGTCAAAATATCTTAAAGATTAGGATACAATATTCTCAAATTTACCTGTAAGTGTGTAGAGAGATCTTACCATGGAAGAACCAATATACAATCTCGTTTGTTCATTTTGAAATTGAGTTTTTCTTAAAATCTATTGATTCTACTAATAAATTTCAATGAAAATAAAGTGTAAAAAATGAATATTATGAAAAATAATTTACAATGAAAAATTAACTGGACAACAATAAAAAAACCGACATGGAAAAGTAGCAAGGATTTAATTTATATAGTATCAAAGCTAATGATTTTCAAGAATTTTTTATTGACGATAATACTACTTTTAAGACAAAAATATTTAAAGAATATATTATGATTTTCATTGATATATTGATAATGCATAAGTATGAAGTGAGAATACGAATAAATTAATCAATGATACTTGATAAGAGAATGAATTTGCTACTATGTTAGAGGGGAGTTTAGTATAATCTTCTATAATAATTATCATGATGGACGGACTCACAGACGATCTCTGGATGACTTTGAATGTCAGCATATGTCTCTCAACTGCTATGTAATACTTTTAATGTCTTTTCCAGAAATAAAGTCTATATACTCTCTTTGATGTGTTATTTCCTACTATAATGACAAAATTGAATTGGGGCTCTCATTCGTCTATCTCTGCCTCAATAATTCATACTTGCCACATGAATTTGATTCCTCCAATGGAAACATTACACCTTTTTTTGTTAACACAAAATAAAATTCCAGAAACTTAGATACATTTCTCCTCCTTGCTACTAGTTTCTACCATCACCACTAAAACTCTGCTGGACTCTGTTGTTCATGCCGGTGGTGGTTAGGGTTTATTGAAAGGCATGTTTCCATGCTTTTGTATGTCTGTGCCTGCCTGTGCATGCTTTTGTGCATGTTTGTGCATGTGTCTGTGGCTCTGTGCATGCTTCCATGCTCCTCCACTTTTACTATGCGCTTCTGCACTTCTGTACTGTGCACGAGGAAGTGCTCTGCAACCAAGATTCTTAGGCATTTTACCTAATATGCTCATTTCACAGCACGTGCTCTGTTACCATGTAGAATTCTAATACAAAATAAAAATACAATATTAAAAAATACACAAAGTAATAACATTCACAAAGCCCTTTATATAGATGCAAAATGATTTAGGTAACCCACAAGTTGGGCGCTGCCATCAAAACATTAAAAAAAGGAAAAATAAAAATAAAAGCTGAAAACTTCAACAGAAACAATAACAGCTGCAACAATAAAGCTAAATGTTCTTGTTGTACGAAAATCTTTATCTGCAAGACATTACTATATTATCTGTAAGCTTTGAAATTCAATATTATTGACTGGTATCTGTGCTTGATTGTACATCCTGAACAAGAATATTATGGCAGTGCAGATTGTTTTTTTTATTTAGGTTGTTATATTGCATTAGGTTTTGGTTTTGCACCTCTTCAATAGATTAGTTTGCATGAGTTTGTACCCAAAGTTGTGGCTCATCACAAGACCTGTTTTCATTGTTTTGAAGCAGGTGCTCCAAAAATGCTAATTAATAAGAATGAGTGCAAAGTAATTTTTTTAATTTATCTGTCTCTCTCTCTCTAAGTCCCATTATGGTTAAACTCTTGACACTTTAAATTTTCATATTCATTAAAATTCATAGTTGTGTCTGTGTGATTCAAGTATTGCACTAACTTTTTTTTGTGAACTTCATCGTGTTTGCTGGTTCAGGTTTTAAACTTTATGTGGCTCAAATTTTTCATCATCTGACACTATTTTAGGTTTTGGTCATTGGTACACTTTTGTAACTAATCTTAATTTTTCATTTGTTTCATTTTTTCTTTATTATGAATTTTGAATGATGCTATTACCTCCCGCTGATTTGTCTTTTGGTTGTTGATACATTTTTGTATGTAATCTCAATTTTTTATTTGTTTCATAATTTTTATATAATGATTTGGATGATGCTATTTCTGCCCCCTATTTTGTCTTACCCAACAGTAAATGTGTTGTGGATGAAACAAAGAGTGTTGTGGACATGATGTCATCTCAATTGAGAGATGGAGCTGAGGAAATCTTTGTTAAAAATGATTGTTTTTGAATGTCGAAGAAGAGTTATCACGTATATTCTTATCCAAAGAAAATATAAATTTATAATGTCAAATTTCAAACTGTCAATTTGTTGTGATACAAGTGTCGTTAGGCTTTATTGTGATAATTATTTTTAATTGCTAGATTGTTATAAAAATCAATTGATTCATGATTAAATTCACAATTTGATTCATGATTCAGGTGGTAAACGACTCAACTCTTTAAAAGAATCAAAAATATGTATGAATTGAAAGCTTAACCGTTGAATCATGAATTGATTCACATAAATTGATTTAATACCGATTCTTAAGGGATCATGATTCTTAAAAAGTTATAAAAATAAAGACTAAGATACAAAAAAAAATTAACAGTAGGAATTAATTAAAATCGAAAAAAATAACTCCAATCTATGGTATTACGAATTTAACGTGAAAAAATAATAAAATATCAAAAAAGTCAAAAATAAAAACTAAAATATAAAAAAAATTATTAACTGTAGAAAATATGAATTAATTAACATGCAAAAAAATCAAAAAATATTTGATTTACGATTCGATTTGATTCTCGATTCATTAATCAAACATTTTAATTCTCGATATGAATTTAAATTTAACAAATATGATTAATGCTCCTTGTGAATATAATTGTTGTGGTTTTTATTTAATTTTTTATTTATCGTTATTTTTTTATGTATTTACTATTTAAATGATAGGAGCATATAACAAATGAGGTACCCCAATTATTTTTTGTTTTTATTTATAATGTTGGGATTTTATAGTATTGTATTGGACAAGTTATCATTATTGTAAAGATTAAAGGAAAGAAATATTTTAAAAAATATAAATAAGCATAAGATATGTAATACCACTCTCTCTAATGAAATGTGAGAAAAAATGTAATATATATATATGGTCATACCATATGCAAGGCTGCAATTTAGGGTGGGGTTTGGAAGTTAATAATATCTCGACAATCTTATTATGAAAATATGAGATGCTATAACTATTGATCCTCTAATTTAAGATTTATCACTCTTTGATGTATGTCCTTTAATACATGTATATTATACAAGGAATTCTCCGATGATTTTATATCCTTGTCATATTCTTGCCCATCAATTTTGGAGTTATTATAAAATATGGTGTATTGGTATTTGTATTATTGCACATTTAGTCTATATATATTTATATTTGAACAAAATACACATAATAAAAAAGAGAAAATACTTCCCATCAAGTTGGTGCTTACTTGTCTAGTACACCAAACTTAGAAGAAATGGAAGAGAATTTAGGCGTCTTTAAGGCCTTCATAAATATACATGCCAGTTAGTCTGATATAAAAAATAAATTACTTTATTATTATAATAAAGAGTAGTTGGAGAATAAGTGGGTACATTACCTCTATAAGGTGCTTGATCAAAGGTAGCTTGTAAGTGACTAGCAATTATGTTAGATTGTCTTTATACTAAATTTTAAAATTATTATCTATCTCATATTTTTTAGCATATAAGATTGTGTTAAAGAAAATTATTTCATGATGTACTAGATCTATTTTCTATGCAAGCTAGTGTTTTGCTAGAATTTTAGAAATTTGCAAGCCAGTGTCTTGCTAGAATTTTAGAAATTTGCAAGCTAGATGAGCCTATGATCATTGAAAAATTATCAAAATTTAGAGATTTCTTCAATTATCTACACATATTTAGCGCTCCATATAGGCGAACTTGTTAAGAAAAATTTAGAAAATAATTAAACATAATGATTGCATATGTTACCTGTATTTTGATAAAAATTAGATAATAAAATATTTCATATAATTTACTTGTTTATGGTCAAGTCAATTAGAATGTATATATATGATAAGAGATTAATACATGACTCTTTTGAAGTATTTGATAGAGCACTACTAAAAGTCTAATTTTCATAAGAGTGTCAACTAAATATTTGTTTTCTGAAACATATACTATATAAAGAAAGTATATGAGATTTTCAAAGTTATTTGTCTAGAACTGTAATTAAAGGTTCTTATTGTTTTGGGTGATTATAAACTCGATAACTCACATAATAATGATATTATTCACTTATAACTTATCAAACATGTCATCTAAATATATCCAATAAAATAATGAGTAATACATAACACAATTTTTAAATAAAAAATGACTGTGAATGAAAATCTCATAAATTATGTTTTAGGTGACTACTTTATGTCGTATAATAATTTTTGAAATTTGCACATTGAATCTAATTGTTCTGTCCATGCTCAAAAATGGGTAGCTTCTCTGTATGCACATTTTTTTTGAGATTACTATTAGAAAATATTTTAACATCTAACTGATGTATTCGTAATATGTGAAAAATTATCATTGATTAAATTATAAGAATCCGTTGAAGGCTATTTTGACAATCGAAAAGAAAACATCATGATAATTTACTTTATTCGTTTGAGTAAGGGACTATTTGATAAAATAATTAAAATATTCAAACCATTGAAAATTAAAAATTTTCAATGGTTTGAAATTTAAAATATGTTTGATAAAAATATATTAGGAGCTGAAAATTAAAAATTTTAAGTGAAAAAATATTGAACATATATGTAGATAGAGACCTTCCTAATGTTGAAGGTTGAAAATTTTTAACAATTTTTTTTTAATTACTATTTTGTCTATTTCTTTTCTTTATTTTTAGTTTTCTCATTCACGCTATAATTTATTTTGTAAATTTGTCTTCTACTTTTCTTTTCTCTGCCATCACAAATCCTAATCATAACCCTATTTCATGATTAATATAAGATAGGAAATAACAAATTAACTATTTGTTCATTAATTTTTATTTTTATATTAAAAATTTAGATAATTATAAGAGTTTAGATTTTATTGATTATTTTTTAAATATTTTTATTTTTTTTTGGATTTATGATTTATTTATGGATATATTTTTATGGATTTTATTTTTTTAATAATTAATAATTATAGTAAAAAAAAATTCTTTAGAAATTCTATTTATGTTAGATAATATGTAATATAATGATAATAAATATAAATATATAAAATATATCATTTTCAGTATTTAGCATTAATAGTTATTAAACAAGATATTTATCTTTACTATTAAATTAACAGTAATTTATTATATAGTTATCAATATAAATTCAACGCTCATAAATTTAAGCACATAATTTTTTAGTATTTAATTTTTCAGCACTTATTTTTTAACACTTAATTTTTTTAGTTTTATCAAACGGGTTATAAATTTCTTACTTATTAGTCTCACTTTTAAGTGACATATTTTCTCATGTGATCATGATCTTGTTGGGTTGGGAATACTCATTTGCTACTAACAATAAATCTCTTAAAAAATCAATAAAATAAGTTTTATTTTAGTGAAGTTATACATCTTTTTCTTCATGATCTGCATTATTCTAGTTGAAACTATTTCAAAAGGGGACTTGAAAGTCCTAACAACGTAGAGAGGAAATAAAAAAGGTAAAGATTGGAGAAAATGTGAGTATAACAATACATAGGCAATGAGATGAATACAATTCATCTTCTACTCAAAATTCGAGTGATTACTTTATATATACTTCTAAAAGCTATAACAAAAAAAAATAATATTTTTCATGTTTAATTGTTGTATTCTGAATTTATGAGAAGTTTGTTGTAGTTTTATTTAGATTGTCCCCATTATTTTTGTTTATTATATACGAGTATTTTATTGTATTTTTTTATTCATATGTATTAAACATGTGCCTCAATCACGATACCATTCTCGATGCACCTTGTATGTGGATAGATGCATGTATTTATGGGAGGCACGTTTAGGCGTGCTTTTAAAATGAATGAAGATTTGTTGGTATTCAAGGTGAAAATGATGAGGAAGTGGAGGTTGCTAGAAAAATTAGATCAAAGGGTGTTCTAGTAGTGATAGTAATATATGGAGAAGTGGTGGCGGTGGTAATGACTTAAAATTATCACTCTCCTATATGGAGAGTGATTTGAGTTTTTTCATAATTTTATTTTGTAGATACTTATATGATATCATAATTTAATTTAATACGATGAATAATACTAGTTTCGAACTAATGATGACGGCGATTTGATTTGGAATGTAAGAGATTAAATTTTTATCATATGAGAGTTTATTTCTTAAAAAAAAAATTCTTGTTTATAAATGATTTGTTGGAATAATTGTTTATAAACTAATAGAAAGGAAATCATATTGATTATTTTCATCATTTATTCTTCAAAAGATATCATTTTTATGAAATCAATTAATATTTCTTATATTATTAAAATGTTAAATAAGTTATCTGAATTACTTGCTAATTAAGTGAAAGAAGTTGAACTCAATGTTGTTCAAATTATAACTGACAATGCTTCAAATTTTATGATGATAAATATTTATATAAATAATTATTTATATATTTTATTAATTTATATATGATAGGTTAACATTAATTTTTATATTAATTTTGTTTGAATTGAAAAGGTCATATTTGTTTTAGATGCTATGTATTTCATATTATCTTGACTTATAATTAGAATATGTTAGAAAATTATCACAAATTATGAAGATAATAGAGAGAGTTATATTTATAAAAGGCTATATTTGTAATAGAGTGAGGTTGCTCAACATGAAAATGATTTACTAAGCAAAATAAATGGGTGAGGCTGGCAAATACTTGATATATAATGATTTTTATCACTTCATTTTGTATCAATAGACAACAAATCAACCTGAGAAAGATCTTGACCAGTTTAATTTGGACAGAAATTAATCAAGCAAAAAATTAAAAGAGAAAATATAGTACATATAATTTTTATACCTTATTTTTGGAATATTATAGTATTTTGTTTGAACTGTCGGGTCTTCTTATATATATTTTTTTCATGGTGGATGGCAAGGAGAGATCTTTTATGGGCTATATTTATGCAATCATGAAAAAGGTATTGAAAATACTTATCAAATGGTTTAATGGTACTGAAGAGAAGCAAAAGGAAATCATGAAAATTAATAAAAATCATTGAGAGGAGGTAAGTGATTTATTTTCATTAATTTTGTGTTTAGTTGGATATTTTTTAAAGTTATAGTTCTATTATGATATAAAAGGATTAAGAGTGAATTTATATTTAAAAATCTTCGAAGATATATGTAAATTATTATCGAGATTGCTTAAAGATAAATAAGATATAATTATATCACAATGAGATTTGTACATGCATGCTAAATAGTTTTTTAGCAATGAGTTTGTAATTAGAACAAGGGATAATAAATCTTTAATTTAGTTATTTAATATATTTTAATTATTATATGTTTTTGATAAAAATATATAAAATATTTAACTCAACATTTATTTATATTAATTGCAGTTGAATGGTGAGATGCAATGTATCTAGTTGTGAAGAAAATTAAAATCTCTTTGAAAATGAAAGTTACTAGAATAATTAAATGTAATTGAATTTATTTTTACAACATTGTTCAATGTAATATATTTTCATGAGATATTTTTTTTTAAATACAATGAATATCATATCAATGATTATATTTATTTGAAAGATATAAATGATAATAATAAATAATTGATGAGAAGAATAAAAAATAAAATTATCATAAAAGATGATTTGGTATTTGATTGTGATTATTTAACATGATATGATATTGCATGAACTTGTGTTGTTGAGGAGTTTGAAGTTTAAACAAGCGCTAAATAAAACTTAAGCAAACATCGATATAAAAGTCAAAATAATCAAATTCTAAACATGCTTCTACTCTTAATTTGATTGATGATGTAGAAATAATCTATTTATTAGGAGTGAAGATGGGGATGAAGGAGAATACAAGAATAATAATGAAAAAAAAAGATAGTGATGATAATGTCGTGGATTTGGATTTAATGAAAGATATATGAATACTTATGGACTTTTATAACTTAAAATGTTTGTTATGATATGAATTGTTCATGATATTTTATTTTTAAGTTTGATTAAATATATTTGAAGTTTGAATTTTGAAATTTGCATGATAGTTTATTGAAATTTTTTATTATTTTATTTTAGAATTTTGAATGTTAGTGATGGTATGAATAAAGTATCATCATGACTAATCATGATGTCAGATGTCATGAATGTTATTTTACTAAAATTTTTGAGTTAATTAATCACTAATTATTTTTAAATTTAAAATATTTTATTATATCATTCTTATAGGTTGATTTTAAAATTCTATGATAATCAATTTTTGAGTAGATCTGCATAATATGAATTGGTTTATGATCTATTGAAAATTTAATTGGAAGATTTATAATAATAATTAAATTTATCATATTTTTCCTCAGAAATTTTATTGAGGTAAATAAAGATTATATTTGAATCTAAAATTGATTCAACATCAATGATTTTACGGCTAAGTTGAGTTTGATTGAGATATAATGTATTATATTTTTTAATTTATTGATTGATATGTCTCTTAAGGTGATCAATGCTATTAATATTATATATATATATATATATTATAATATATATAATATGCCGAATCTTTTTCAATACTCCTAATATATTTTTTTAATTATGCGGAAGGATGTTTAAATTGATGATGTTCACATATTTTATGGTTTTAAGCACATCGGTGAAGACCAGAGTTTTAAAAAGAGAATGTGTAAAGTGAGATATTTTTGTGTTCGTGAAGCGAGACATAACTCTTGAGGCGTTAATATGTAAGTTTTTAGTTACGGTGTAAGGCATAAATATAATAAATTTTAAATTTATTAGATTTTATATTTTTATTTTAGTTTTAATTTAGTATTAATTATTAATTTAATATTATTATCCAATTTTAATAAATTTTGATAATTTATTAATTAATTTTTTTTAATTTGCCTTTCCCTTGCCCTTGCCCTCGCCCCTCTCCTTCACCCCCTCGCCCCATGCCCTCGCCCTTGCCCCTCTCCTCTGCTCTATAGAAAGCTCGACGGAGCTTGAGGAGCTCCGTCGAGCTCCAGCGAGCTCCATCGTGGAGCTTAGGGAACACCATCGTGGAGCTTCGTCGAGCTCCACAACGAAGCTCGATGAGCTCTGTCGAGCTCGATGGAGCTCGCGTGGAGTTCCCTCTAGCTCTACGGTGGAACTCGATGGAGCTTTAGGAGCGTCGTCGAGCTCAACCGAGCTCGTGTGGAGCTCAATCAAGCAGATACTTTTTTTGACGCCTTGGGGTGCTTATGAATGTCTTGCTTTGAGGCACGCATCAAGTTAAAAAAGTGCATTTAAAAACTATGGCGAAGACCATGGGTGAAAATCTAATTTAGTCTTGAACCATTCGTTTGGGTTATCAATATTTAGGTTGAATTTATTTTTATAATATTCACCATTTGTTATTTTTTTAATATGGGAAACTAGCATGAACGTAAGAGAATGTGTGTAGAATTTTTTAATAGTGTACTTTTATTATTAATTCTTATATATTTATCTAAAAATAATAACGTAAAATAAAATAATTTTAGCACAGTGTGTATTTCAACATATACATGACAATGAGTTACTATCATTGTCAAATAGAAGAGATGAGATGCAATAGGAGAGAAGATTATAAATAAATTAGAAATAATAAAATATAAAATATGTAATTTATATAATTTTCTTATTATTTTTTATTTTATTATTTTTATATTCATTGATTTTTTTAAAATTTTATTATTGGAGAAATTTGATAGTCATTAGATTTCTGCCATTGAGTTGTTAGATGTAATTCAAAAACTATAAAAAATCGAAAAGAATATTATTTTAAATGAAAGTCGACAAGATAGTGATATGTACTATCTTGTCATTGGCCTCATGACAAAAGTTAAATAAACTATATCCTAAAGTTTTAGAGTTTATATCAAGAGAGAGAAGGACATGCCCAATCTTATTAGCCTAGAAATTAGGCTATTGGTGAGTCAGACAATCTCGCTGCTAGTTTTTTGATCTTGACTTTTTGATCTTGACTTTTTGATCCAGAAAAGATTAATGAACTATACCCGATACGCAATTTCATTAAATTTGTCATTCGTTCATTTTATTTTTTCATGTTTCTTTTATTATTATTGTGATGGTATTAATATATCTAGGTTTATTTTTGAGGCATTTTCTAACTTATATGTCATCAGATCATGATAGATGAGATGAATGTCATCTTCTTTAATGAGAATTGAAAATTGGTATCACTACCTTCAGGAAGGTGTATTGTTGGTTGTATATGGGTGTTCACTATGAAGATGTATCTAAATGAGAAAATCAATCATTCAAAGGTAAAACTTAGAATCGATACCCTCAAATATTTGATGTAGATTATCAAGTTACTTATTCTCAAGTAGTTAAGATGGTCGTAGTATAAATTTTTATTTTTCTTGTTTCATATTACAATCAGAGGATATGCCAACAAGATGTAAATAATATAATTATTTATGATGACCTTGATGATGAGGTGTATATAGAGTAGTCACCATGATTTAAAGCAATACATTCATGTACTTTCAAATTACACAAGATATTGTACGATCCCAAGTAGTTATTGAGAGCATAGTTTGTAAGTTTTCATAGGTAATCATTTTGTTTGCAGTATATATGAATATTATTGTTTTTTCATAGGTAGTCGAGTATTTTAAAATTTCATAGGTATGCAATTGTCTATGTTGATTATATTTTGATTATGGGAGATGACGAGTAGTTAATCATCCAAGTCAAAGAGTTCCTTGATTTACTAGAGAATACGGGAGATGATGAGTTGATATTGAGATGAAAGACCTTGCCAGTATAAAGTAGTTTTATGATATAGAGGTCGCTTATTCTATGAATGATATCATTTTCTCATAGAGGAGGCATGTACTTAATATTTTTGCATATGATAGTCTTTTAAGTTATGTTTTAATAAATATTTCTATTGTTCGAATCACTAATTTTATTTTTGATATGATATCTTCAATTGATACAATTACTTATCAAAATTTTCTAAGAGAGATTAACTATCTAATAATGACATCTAAATATAACATAAGTAAATAGGAATCTCTTTTAGGGTTCAGTGATATTTGCAGTTATTCGTGTATTTAGATTCAAGTTGGATATTAATATGTTTCGAGACTAGATTTATAATAGAATTTTATACTTTTATTGGAGGTAATATTATCTCCTAATAAGTAAAAGTCAAACAATTATATCTTTTTTCTTCTAAGTTACGTATTACGAATATGCATGTACCAGCTTCATGGGGGTTGTGATTTTTTTCAGTTTTTATTTTTTATTTTATGTTATTAGATGGGAGCATCCAACTTATAGACTGACTCAATTATTTTTTGATCTGTCTTAGTCTGTTGTCTATGATATTTTAGAAATTGAGTATTATTGTTTTTATTTTATAATTTATCTTTAAATTCTACATAGGGTTTTGGAGAATTCCTTAATTTAGAGTTTTGGGAATTATTCAAAATTAGAGTTATTTTTTATTTGTATCAATTTTAGGGTTTCAAATGCAAAACTCCCAAGTTTGGATTTACTGTTCATTTTGGGGATGATAAATTTAGTAGGGTTTCAACATCATTGGATACTCAAATTTGAGTTTATACATCGAGTAATGAGAGATATTGTCACAACATAGATAGATAGATGAGAGTCTTATTTTCGTGTACATGTTGTAGGAAGATGGGTCACTTTAGAGGTAGATGCTGAATTTTATTTCAGAGAGGAGGTTGAGAGTACTGCATAGATTTTACAGAGAGAAACTACTAGAGTCTTTCATAGGTCCTCACATATTCTTCCAATAATAGTGAAATGCTTCTGCCGACCTCCATGTTTTTCAACTTTTTTGAATCATACCTTTTTCTTATATTCATGAATTATTGACATAAAAGTCAATACTCATGTAAAAGCTAATCTTTTTTTTTTTGTTAAATTTTCTTTCTATTTCTTTATTATTATGATAGTCTAGCAATTCATCAAAAGTTATTGAGTTTCATTCAATTGAAATATTTTATAACTATTTAAGTGTGGTGAACTCATTGTTTATACATTCTCAGTTTGTCCATTCGATACTAGTCAAGTTGAGTATTTTTTACTCTAACACTAAGGATTTCTTTACTATAGAGCGTGAAACTCTATTTTTATCAAAGACTAATAAAATTTTAATGAGTAAAAACATCATTTTTTTGAGATAATATTTTTAAGGAGTTTAAGAAGAGTAAGAGTCTAGAAAATATATTTAGACTTGTTCTCTCTCTTTCTATTCTATAATTTCATGTGGACCTTGAACTAGGAGAGTGTCACTTAATAGCTACATGTGAATTCTGTGCACAATATTATGATACTTATATTGAGTCATTATATGTTTCAAAAAGTACATGTGTTGTATAAATAGATAAGGGTTTGTTAGGAGAGAAAATATCTCTCAACTATAGTCTATAGATGATATGGTAACATGTGAGTCTATTTCAGTTCCGATCCATGATAAACTAAAGAATGAGAGATCAGGTTACTAGATCTTAGAGTTATACTAGGAGGAGGAGATATACAAAGAGGTGGGGTCCCCCTAGATGGCTCTTCATGTACTGTGGTATGTCAATGATTATCTAGAATTGAACACCAGCTTGTATCGAAAGATCAACTACAAAATTTATATTATTTTCAGAGACAATCTTATCTCTTATAAAAGCAAGTGTTAGACAATTATTTTGAGATGTAATGTGGAGTTCATAATGATTGGGACGATTACTTGTGAGATATTTATATGTGTTATCTGCTCGAGGAGATTAAGTATGTATTCTCTTTTTTTATTATCATTTACTATAACAATAAAGCAATGATGTATATAATTTTTAATCTAGTATATCGTGAGCGAATGAAACCCATGAAGGTTGATTGCTCATTCTCCACTAAGAAAAATTTGGATGAAATTATAACTATGATATATATTTAGATAACATGGTAGCCAATGAATATCTTCACGAAGGTCTTGAAGGGGCCTCTGCTTATTTTATTTTTTTTTCTAAATTATCTCAAACTTTATATATGCTTGCTTGATAGGGAGTATTGCAAATTATAGTTGTATGTTTTTCATTTTATTATTTTTATTGATAGTGATACTCAACATTAGGGCTTGTCCAACATATTAACCAATTATATAAGGGTTTGAGATATATTGTTATTGTCTGTGAGATTTGTTGAGTTTTTTTTTTTAATTTTTGGTTGTCTATTATTTATATTTGTTTGCAGGATTGAAAGACTATTAGGAAGACTCAATTGGAAATTATGCAAGGTTGATTGTATACTCTCACTATGATAGAAAATTTTCCTTTTAAATGTCTTCATTTGTTGAAATATCATTAAGACAAGGATAGAATATTCTTAACTTGGTCAATGATGAGCGACTAAGTAGAGAATGTACAATTTAATGATTCAACATATTAAAACATTATATTCTATGGTTGAAATATCATTAATACAAAAGAAAAATATTATCAATTTGGCTATTAATGGATGACCAAGTTAATAATTTACAAGTTAATGATCCTACCCTAGAGTATAATATTTGTCAATTAGAAAAATTATTATAAAGTTTCTTATCTTGAATGTCAGTTTGGTTTGAATAGACTTATTTGATTTGATAGATTTAGTGTCTAAAATAATGGGTACATTTGAAAGTGAGAGTGGGAATGAGAATGTAAGTGAGAGTTGAGATTTTATTCCTAGAGGATCCATGGATACTCTTATAGAACTTACATCTTTTAGTGATATTATGTAGCATGCTTCTCAGAATGTTTAGATATATTTATTTAGTCTTGGATAGCTTTTCAGGATAGGATAAACTACATCCAATATCATGAGATATACATTTCTTGAGTATTTCAATTCTCAAAGAGGATATAAGTATTTTTTATTCGAGAATGATTAGATTTTAATGAGTAGAAATATTGTATTTTTTGTTCAGGATATATTTTTTTATAAGTTTTGGAAAAGTAAAAGTAAGACATAAGATATTGTTTAAAGAATATAATTTAATTAGATATATGTCCAAAATTTTCACATGAATTCATTGTACTTTTTTCCTTACTTGTACTTCTGATTGATAATAAGTCGTGTAACATATAATTTAATATTTCATATGCGAACGAAACAGATAGAGGTGGACTTTGTATGAGACAAGATCTATATGATGATATTCACTGGTTGCTCTTATATTGGAATATATGCTATAATAATTATTTTATTCTGATTCTTTTTCTCGAGGAAGTTGTAGTTTTTTATTATGTGTTTTCTCTAATCATAGAATATCAGATTATATGTAATATGCATTGTTTAATTATCATAATGAAGTGTTGTGGGAATTGAAAGTAGATGATCTCTTGGAGAATATGATGAATCCAAAATATCTCATAGGTTAATCTTGTAATCGTTCTAAAATTTATTTTTGTATTTAATTTTAAAATAATTATTTAAATATGTATTTTTTTAAAAGTAATAAAAATCAATATCAAAAATTCGGTACAAAGCTAATCAAATTTCAAATTATTGTATATATTTTCTCATACAATATAAATTTTAATTTTAATATTCCTCAAGATAAAATTTATTTTCAAATTACTGTATTACTAATTTTTGTTTCATGTCATCGTTTGTTCCTTTCATGTCAGATATAATATAAATTTTTCGTATGTCTTTTTTTAGAGGGTGGTTGTAAGGTCCAGATCAATTTGGATTAAATGCATGACCATTTGGTTACTTGATAGACTTGTTTCTTGTCCGAGCAAGTTGAATATGCCTCATTCTCTTAGCATATACTCTAGGTACTGGATAGTAAACTCTTAGTTTCATGTCAACTTCAGCCTGAACTAGAAAGACTTGTAAATAGTTTTGTCATCTAGATCTGAAGGATATTTTTCTCCATGAGAAATCTTATGTTTTTTAAAATTAACATGATCCATACTTGTTAGTAGATATTATAAGATTTTGTTGTTTCCTATGATTATTAATTTTTATATATTTTATTTTTATGATGGGAAATTTATGTGGTTTGCTTGGATGTATAGTTCCAGAAGATTTTTTTATATTATTTCAACCTATTTTTAAGGTTGTACCATTTTATTTTAATTTCCGTATTTAAATTTGTGATATGGTATTAGAGCAAGGTTTGTAAACTCTAAAACATAGTACATGTGTCTCATCCGCATTGGGTTTGACTAGCACTGTGTGTGGACACTTATCAAAAAAAATTGTGTCCACAGGCACTGTCTGCACAATGCGGTGTGTGTGGCAGAGCATAGTGGTGCGTGGTGGTGCACATACTTGTGGGCAAAGTGGTGCACGTGTTGTGTAGTTTTGTGCATGACGGTCTGCGTGGTAGTGTGTGGTGTTGCAATTTGTGGTGTGCATGGTGGTGCGCATGGTGGTGTGTGAGATAGTATGTGCAATGATGCCCTTCATGGTGTATGAGTGGTGGTGCGCGTGGTGGTGCGCTTTGTGGTGTACATCGCGGTGCACGTGGTGGTGCGTGTTGTGGAGAGCATTATAGTGTGCATCACGGTGCACATGATGGCCCATGTTGTGGTGAGTGTTGTGATGAGTGTTGTGATGTGTGCTGTAGTATGCACAGTATCATGCACAGTATCATGCACAATGGTGTTCAAAATGGTGTTCAGGGTTTGAGTGCGAGGGTTTGTGCAGTGGTATCCGGTGTCAATCACGGTGGTTTAGCATTAAAAAATGAAAGTTTCAACCTGACTTTTAGATTTGGGCACCCCAATTTCAATAACTCATCTGTTAATAACTTTGTGATGGGGTCGATGGATCCACAATTTATGCAATATATTGTTAAAAATGAGTCTTACTCTAAAAAAGAAAAGTAATGGGTCTAAGTATGAGTGTGCATAGTTGGCACATAGTAAGTGCGCAGTCGCATAGTTGGCACATAGTAAGTGTGCAGTCGCATAGTTGGCACATAGTAAGTGCGCAGTCGCATAGTTGGCTCATAGTACATGCGCAGTCGCATAGTTGGCACATAGTACGCATGCAGTCGCATAGTTGGCACATAGTAAGTGCGCAGTCGCATAGTTGGCTCATAGTACATGCGCAGTCGCATAGTTGGCACATAGTACGCGCGCAGTCGCATAGTTGGCACATAGTACGTGTGTTGTAGCATAGTTGGAATGTGGTGGCACCCAGAATGGCAAGCAATGGCTCGTAAGGTGGTGCACGTGGTGGAATATAATAGTTTGTGTGGTGGTGTAAGCAGTGATGCATGCTTTACTGTGTGTCTCGGGTCTTAAAATATATTTATTATATAAGAGCGATAAGATTTTAGTGAGAGTTTTAACTTTTTTTAATCATTACTAATTTTTAATGAACTTATGACGAGTGTGAATCCAAATATTATATCTAAATATATTATCCTTTTTTTTTTAGTTGTAGCTTTGCTTGGACCAATAATTAAAAGAGAGAGTTACTAATTGATTGTATCTAAGTATGTTGATACTCTATATAATATTAATCACATAAAGTTGTCATGTCTAATAACAAATTAAATTGTGGTGAACCTTGATATAGTGAGGTTTTTTTAATAGGAACATCTCATATAGTTCTTGATAATATATTAATACACGAGTTTTTACCAGTACAAACTCATATTGAGTTTGTAAGTAAGAGATTTGACTACCAAAGATTTAAAGTCTATATTAGGAGAGAGGAATATGCTTAGCTTTTTCTGACTAGAGATGAGTATCTAAAAACCAGATGATCATATAGCTATTCTCACCGATCTTAACCTTTCAATTATTCTTCACAAGGGACAAATGAGTGGTATATAGTATCTAAAAACCGATCTTTTTGAAGGATTATATCATATTGGACAGTGATAGACAATGATGAAATTGATACATGCTATCCACTATAATAGAAAATAGAAATTAGTTTCATGATCTTTGGGAAAGTTATTACCTACAAATAATTGTTTACTATGAAGGCACGTCTAAATGAGATGATAGATTGTTAATATTCAGGTGAGACTTATAGCTAAGAAATATACTAAGATATTTAATATGAATTATAGGGATACTCTCTAATACTCAAGATCCTATGAATTCTTTTTTTTCTTTTAGTATTTCATAGTTGGATAATAAATCATATAGTACTATCAAGTAGTAATATGAATTATAGGGAAGATTGCACTATCTCATAGTGACATTAAGGAGGAGGTATGTGTGTTGTCACTTAGAATTCAAGTAGTACTATCAAGTGTTATTTTGATTATTAATTTTTTTTTCTTCTGGGGGAGTTATGATTACTGAATAATTTTGTTGATTGGCTACGTGAATTTTATTTTGATTATGAAAATTAATTAGTTGGTAATCATTCAACTCAATAAATAACTTCTGATATAATTTTATACTATGAATATTAAAAGCTCATATATTTTCTTTGAATAGGGGTAACTTATATTATGAAAAGTATTTTCTTTCCATATAGAAGATTTGCTCAAGATACTCTTGCAGATGTTGCTCTTTTAGATTGTGCTCCACAAATATTCATATTTATTCTGATATTAATTTCATTTTTGATATGACAATTCTAGTTGACTCTACTATTTATATGAAAATCTTTGAAAAGATTAACTATTTAACTATGATAAGTTTTGTATACATCACGTGCAATCAATATGGTTAGTCATTTTCTAGATTCACTTTGATAGGTTCACTTTGATACACCTTTATTCATATTGAGTTATGGTGAGAAGTCTTCTAGACTTCATGTTTTTTTCAGTAATCATGGATATTTGTAATTAGTCTGTTATTCAAATTTTAGTTGGGCACCAACATGTACTCAGGGTTGATCTATAAAAGAGTTTTGTTCTTTTTTAAGATATGATTTTATTTTTTAGAAATATAAGAGATATATAGTTATTTTAGATTCAATGCATGGTTATAGTTTAGAGCATTGAAATCATTATTTGTGTAATACTTTGGATGTGTCATGTGCTTGAGGAGTTTATGTAATTTTTTCTTTCACTATATTTTATTTTGAAAGTTAGGCAACGATGATTTTAGTCTCTAATCCAATCGTTCATGAGCCAAGAAAGAACAGTCAGACAATGATGATTTAGAGCATTGAAGATCATTATTTTAGTATTTATTATATAGATTACAAGATTATACATCAAACTTTATGTATCGACAAATATCAACATAAAAGGGTTTTTTTAAAGAAAGAATAAATTTTTATCTGAGATGACTCTAATACTCGTATTTAAAAAGTGTGTTCTATAATATTTTTGCAAAGTTATATTTTCAATCATGATTTGCCTAATCAATTAGGTGCACTCATTTATTTATTTTTTCCAGCATATACCCTTTCAAATCATATATTTTAAAGAGGTTATTTAACTTCTCTTTTAAAGTTTTGGGTGCACTTATTTTCTTCTCGATCATTCTCTAGGATGAGACAAGTTGAGATCTAAGATCTTGAAATATATTTTTCTTGGCTATTCCAGTACTAAAAGAGGATATGCATATTTTTCTTGAGAGATTTAATAAATTTATTGATTGTATATATTATTTCTTTTTGAGCATAAGTTATTTTTTATTGAACCTAGAAAAAGTTTGTGTAAAAGCTACACTACGTTTTATTATTATTCATTTCTCACCTATAGTCTAACTTGTAATACTAGTTAGTAGAAAGAGTCATCTGTCAGTTATATTTGAACATGATGGTATTAAATTTGATATAATTCTCATAAAACCATCATATCTACTAGCGGATAAAAATCATATTAATTTTGGAGGAACTAAGGTTTCCAAGGATGATATTCAATCTGATACTTTCAGGTCCGTATGATATCATACTTCATGAGTATTTCTTAGTATAGGTTAATGTTGATTTATAAATTAGAAAACTTTATTGCTCAAAACTTATAATTTATACTCGGAGAAAGAGACATCTTTAATATACTTAAACTTGATTTTAAATTAAGATCATGATTGGCGTATCATCGCTAATTAGCCAAATGATCCTGCAATATGTACAAATTTTGACCTTTTAATTATTTTCTGAATGTAACATGTGAAATTTTATCATTACTTGATTTTATAAGTATTATGGTATACTCATTTTATTTCTTTTTGTTTTTTTTAATGATAATATTATGATATTTAGTTTTTTTTTTTTGAGGTATTATCTCATTAACATGATGTCAGATAATGATGAAAAATATACATGCACTCCACTCTAATGAGACATAGGATACTAGTTTCAATTTTTTTGATAAAATTTGTTGTTAATTGTAGGTGGATGTTTGTTCAACAATAAAATTATCATTTTTTTGTAGTACTTTTTGGTTGTTCTTATGATGTATTTGTATTTAAAATATTCTTTAAAAGTCAAGATTTTACTGAATTATATTTTTGATAGTTTTTAATGAATATTAAAGGAATTAATCATAATTCAAGTTTAAATAATAGACTTGATTAAAATTGGAATTGAAGAGTGGAAGACGAGCAAGAAAAAAACATCATGATATTTTTATTGTTACAATAATTTTATATTAGTATGTGTTTGTTGAGAAGTCATGACAATCTTTATTGGTTTCGACTCTATTAACATATTGTGGTTTTCATTAATGTTATATTATTACCACCTGACTGTCATAATATTTTTTTGAGTAACATATTCTTTATTGTCACGTGAACATCTTGGAGTCGCAATCATATTAGTTGAAAATATAATTTTGGTCGTGATATTACTTTTATCTCACGACAACTAAGTTCCAAATAAGTATGTGAAATGATTTTTTTCAACATTATGATATATTCTTTTCAAAACCAAAATCACGCAATATCAGGTGATTTTCAACCATAGTATTATTTGTCATGATTTTGTATTTCAGGAAAAGAATTTTTCTTTATCATGATATATTTTTTCTCCTCGATTTTATCTTTTAGAGAGAATTTTTTCTTGTCGTGTTATCTTCTTCCCATTACTGTGTTTCAAAGAGGATTTTTATTTCTCGAAGAATTTCTTGCTATCACGATTTTGTGTTTTAAAAATGATGTCTCTGTTGTAGTATCTCTTGCTGTTGTGACTTTATGTTTTAGAGAGGTTTTTTATCTATCATGATATTTATTGTCGCTGTGATTTTGTGCTCGAGAGAAGAACTTTTTCAGTCACATCTTTTGTCATAGTAACTTTGTGCCCCAGAGAAAAGTTGAAAATTATTTTAACACCTCAATCATAACTCAAAGACATGACTTTTAACTTATTGAATTCTTGCAATACATGACGAGACCCCAATGATATAAAATGAGGACTAATACAATTTCAAAAAAGGGAGCTAGGGGATTCAAAAATCTAAGGTTCAGAATATGCTACATCTAATGGCATGAACACCTCTCTTAAAAAAAATAAAATTTGAGTTGAACACAAGCACAAATAAATCAGGAACCAAATTTGAGACTAATATTTTCATGTTGGTAGTTATTTGGAATCTTCAATTTAATGAGATGATATCTTAATTCTCTTGCATAAAATTTTTTATAATGTTAGATTATTTTGGGATCTGGAGTAAGTTTATGTATATGTATATGATGATTAAGATTCTATAATAAATAATTGTAGAATATTTGAGCATTGAATGTTGATGGTTATGGTTGTTAACAATAAAGATTAAGGGTTCAACACAAAATAGGTTTATGCTTGTTGATCGTGGTGGACGGTGACAAGTAAGTGATGAGACACACTCATGAGATTGGCATCGAAGAAAGTGTTTTTTTTTGTTTTTATCTCAAGTGATAAATTTATGTGTAGAAATTCTAAATTTATGTAAATTAAATAAGTACAAGTATGACACTTATTAAGCTAAATATACTAACAAAATTATGATTATTTATTTGTGCATCTTTTAGAAGATCTAACCTTCTAATGATGTAATAGTCTTGTAGAATGTCTAACATTGGGCTTCATATTTATTGGGATCGTGTGTTATAGTAGACTGCGATAGACAAGTCATGAGACATATACTGGAACAAAGTGCAGTAATGTAGTGACAACCTTTGCCATTATTTTTTTTTGTAAAACTTATATAAGTAGAATTACTTGTGAGACATAACAAATTGATGTGAGTATGATTCTTATAAAGTCAAAAACTTAAATATAATTATTATGATATTAGTTCACATCTTTCACTACTATTGAGATCGATGAATAGAAATACATATACAAAATAGTTGTTAAGGATAATTAATGTATTGTCTAAAAAGAATTAACATATGAATATTATAAATAAAAAAAGTATAGTTTTAGTGATATGAATAATAAAACACACTACAAGGGAATTATCCTTGGTAATAATAGTATATGATTGTTAACTACCTTGAATGCCAAGGGGCAGATAGTAATACTCATCATCCTAATTTTTATTCAACAATAAAGCTTGATATTATCATATTATTACTTAAAGACTCAATATATAAAAGAAGATAAATCATTTATTGAGTATAAGTATCTCTCTGATATATAAGTTTTGTCATCCTAACTCGAGTAGTAGTTAATTCTATGTTGGTTGTTTAAACTTTTCATACAATTCACGTAGGATTAATATCTAAACCTATATTTATCTCTTTACTTGTACAATATGTATACTAATGAATTTGTGTTGGACATATATAATAATCTAATGAATTTTTGATAATATGCTACAAACAACAAGTTTTAGAACTATATCAAAATTTCAATTTGTCCATATTGTCAGGGATTATTTTTTGTTTGATTGATAAATTTTGAGTTAACTTAATTATCCTTGAAAAGGGATACGTGTATTTTTATATTGTGAGATGATATAAAAGAATTACATTCATCATTTCTATTAGGTGTATCATTTTACTGTGAGATGATACAAAAGAAATAAGAATTTTATTTATGCTATATTGCCCATCAAAGAGTACATTATTATTCAATATTAAATATCAGAGTGTTTCACTCAGCTATATCACCTTAAGCTGATCTACTATTTCATTTTGACATATCTCTATGATGAACTTTCAATTGCAAATAATTGAGGCTATATTAGCCCCTAGAATAAGTATCCTATTAGTAAGTACCAACTATTTTAGTGTATCATCTCGCTCTAACTCTCACTTTAAGGAGATTTATCCCATTTTGATATTTTCATGGTAAACACTTATTTGCAACCAATAATAAAATTTCATATAGATTATGGTGCTAGTTCTCAGGTCCTATTTGAGGGTAGAGCATTTATATCTTTCATCATAGTCTAGAGTCATCCTAGATAATATAATATCTTATAAGAAGATTTAAATATCCTAGTACAATCATGAAAAATAATAAAATAAATAAAAGAAAAAAAAAGTCAAGTGTATAATAAAACTTACTTTTTAAATTAGGGTAAGTGTTGCCTATTTAGCTAGTGATAGATGAACAAATATATAATACATAATTAATAGATCTAAAATACTCAAACATCTAAAGTGATGTTTTATTGTTCAAAAGTGAATACACAATCTAACATGTTCAATCAAAAATCAAGTGTTTCCCAATAACTCTCAATCTTTCAAATAGATATTAGTGAAAATAAAGATAAAGTCAGAGATAAATATGGAAAAACAAAACACAAAAAAAAAACTAACTAATTAATCAAGAATAAGTATGACATGATAAAGTAATAAGATTAAAGATGAGTAGTCTAATATTCAATGACTTTTATGTATTTTTTATTAGTTATGATAATATTTTTTCAATAAAAATAATCTAGAGAATATATTATGATTATTAGTGATGTAAATATTTATTTTTGTTGCTAATCTAAGAGTTTGAAGTTGTACTTTTAAAACTATCAGCGATACATAAAAGAAGTATATGATTTGTTGTCTTCGAGACAAGTTTTATATATTTTTTTCTAGTGTTATGCCGGATGAACATTTTTAGAACTTTTTGATCACTATGGTATTTAATTTGTTTTTCTCAGTAATATTTAATGTTTTATGTCTGCTCTCCCAAAATAATATCTGACTATGCCCTCCCCTACATTGGAAATATCTTGTATCTACTTATGCAGTGATAATTCAAATTGATTCCTCCAAAAACTAAAACTCTATAAAACTCTAATTTATTATTAACAAAGTTAAGGTTTTATCTCCATTTTTTAATACTGAATATGTAAAAAAAGGAATCCTATTTGAGGTTTCTGTCTCACACCACCGCACAAACTATCATGCACACCTCCACACTCATTACCCTGCATTCCACCACGCACACTACCGCTACACCATGTTGCAAACCACGGTGTGCACCATTTTTTGTACCAACGTAAATGCTACTGTGTACCACTACTCTCACCATCACATTCATCAACTTTCATTGATTGTGTGCCTATATGTAGGAGTACAACATCTGCAGAATAGTGATGGTGCAGCTCACTATTCGTGCACATTTATTGTTGACAGAAAAAACAAAAAAAAAATAAGGGGGAGATGACACATTTTAGGTTTACAAATATGACTATGATAGCATATTAAACTTAATAAATATAAAATAAAAAATAGTAACATTCAATACTACATAATGTATTATTTAATGACACATTTGTCCTTACATGATGAAAAAATATGATTGGGATAGCAGAAAGTTGTGTTTTCATCAAAAAAATAAAAATAATAAAAAAATTAAATAAATATCATAACAGTCCGGATGGTTTATTTGATACGAGTTATCTTGCTAAAAAGCTCACTAGTACAAGTATTTTTCTTTCTTTTTAATGTTGTTTTGAATGATTGAAAGACTTCAAAGATTACTTTATCAATTCTAAATATGATGATTTGTATGTGTTTGGAACTCTAATAGAATTTTGAGTGTTATTGAATATTTATTTATTAATTTTGGACTTGGTCTTTTATTATTTTTAAAATTGAAAATTTTGAATCGCAATACATGAGAAATCTCTAGAATAGATGGTGAAGTTTGTCGGGTAAGAAAATACACTAGAATTTTCTATCATGCTCGCTGAACTTGTGTGAGTAATAATTTATTTATTTAATTTATTCAGATATTTGGGAACAACTAGTTTTAAGAATTGAAATAGTTTTAGATTGTTTGTTATGTTAATTAAATATTACACTCGTTATATGTTATTTTCTTGTTTTTTTATACATATTAGATTTTCTTTTCAACTATTATATAAGTAATTGAAAACAAATTGGATACAAATTGTAAATTATAAGTGACAATGCTCTTGAGCATATATATGATAGTTTTCAGACTTGCAATACTGACTATGAAATATTCAACTAGACATCTTATTCTAGTAATACTCTATAAAAGATGAATATAAATGAAGAATGGATATTTATTTAAGATAATTAGAAATTTTTTTTTTGCTTGAAGTGTTCCAATATAATTTTAGTGAGATATGCTTTTCATTGTCAACTACATGGTCAATTAATTATTTTATCTTTTTCTTGTGTTACACTTCTTCCAAGGTTTTTAAGAGCTCATGTTTTGTTTGTATTTTTTATCAACAACATGATAAGATGACTCGATAATAATAATTTGTATCTTTATTTGTTATTCTAATACTTAAAAAGGTAGGTGCATTATTTACTTGAGACAGATCGAGTACTAGTAAATTTTGATATTTTTTTTTTTTTTGAGTTTGATTTATTATAGTGTCCCTTTTAGGCCTTCAACTAGGAGAGTTTATCAGTCATCAGTTATTCTTGAATTTATTATATAATATTATAATGATTCTCATCTCTAATTATCTTATGTGCAACCTAGTAGAAAATTATTTGATTATGATAATGATTGAGATATTTTTATTAAAAAGTAATCATATTCTACTCTAGTTGGGCCACCATGCTGTGCCATGCTAGGAACGACATGCCTCAATATTGTCCGACCCAGCATAGCTCATCTGTCTCGAGTCTAGCATGATTTGTGCTGGGCAATCATGGGCCATGCCGAATCGAGCTGGGATATTCCACCTTAGCATCCTAGCTAGGACTCTGAGACTGACTCGTACTTGACTCATCATCCTACCAGCACCCCTACTCCCCATCAGTTGTAGAGAAGTGTTTGTTGATTAATTATTTTAATTTTTTTAACAAATTTTATATTTTAAGTTATTCTCTAACTTTATGAGTTGCGACTGGCGACATATTATTATTTATTTCACATAAATCATAAAAAATAAAATTCATTAACATAAATGACAAAGCATAATAAATAAATAAATATAAAAAAAAACACATTCATCATTTATCATTCAATCCAAAAATAAAATAAAATAAAACAAAGTCATAACTCACAATATGACATAAAATAAAAGTTATCAATCTTAATCATAATAATGCAAGCTAAATCTCAATATCAATCGGTATAAGCATGTAATTGATCATCACATAATTGTCTAATGGTATCACTAGTGGTGGACTCAACCTTCTCAAAGTTACACTTATCATCATCTACTAGTAATTCTTCTGCTCTTGTTACAGATTGATCTTGAATGTTCAACCTTAAATCCTACCAATCTTTCATGCATGTTTGTGTCTCAATAATATTTGGTCGTAATCTCGATTTTTTATCCGAAATCATATTTACTGTAATAAAAAAATAGACTAGGATATTATGTTTGATACTAGAGGAGTCAGTAGATACAGTGTCATCATAGATAACATAAGATAAGTGGACTCATATGATTTTTATTATTATAAAATTTCAAGGTTCATGTTATCGTTATGTGATAGGATTGAATAATAATCGATATCTAAGTACCAAGACAATTCATTTCTATTCTACGAGCCACCCCATGGTTTCCTATTTACTAATTGAATAAAAAAATTATATTCGAATATAATATCTATGTTTGTATTTGGAGCCTAACTACAATTACTATCTTACCTAGTATTTTAATATGTAAACAACTCGGTTAATTTTTCATAAATGAATCGTTTAGGTTTGTGTTCCTGGTTCATGCATGAGGATATATATGTCAAAATATTATATATCACTTATACCTTAACTCTAAGGTATATGCATGTAGCCAAATAATAAAAAGATAGAATAGTAGATTAATATTTTAAATACTTAGTTTTCATCTTAATAGTCATATCACTAAATATTGAGTCATCTTTAAACTTCCTCAATATGTTACTAATATTATGTATATACTATAGTGCAATGCAAGTGGTTAGAGTATAAACTGACGAACACATATTCGTCATATCATAAAAAATATTCTGAAATTTCATAAATAAAATTGTTATATATCAGTCTCTGTCATCAATAATAAGTTTATTATTCTTATTATTGATGTAGTCGGACATTACGGGTTCATATTCAAAATATGACTTCAATATCAGGTATGTATAATTCTAATAGTATTTCATATTCATTTGAAATTATTTCTTCTTTAGACCTGCAGACAAATTGAGATTATCAAATTCCTATTGTCTGTTAGGCATCCAAAAATATTTTAATGAGTTATGTATTTTTTTTAAAGTGGGAAAAATAATTTTTATCCCCACTTGCACTATCAGGTTAATAACTTGATACATATCTAATGTAAAAAATATCTTTTAATGAATCATCGCTAATAGTTTTAACAAACATATTAATGACTACTCTAATATTAGATATATTATCAAATATGATACTATATATTTTCGTTTGAATATTATATTCTCTAAAGATTTTTATTATTTATTCATATATGGCCAAGTCATCACGAGGATGGAAAATCTCTAAAAATTTTAAAATTATTTTATTTAGTACCTATTTAAAATCTATATAATAGGCAGTGAAACTTGCAAAAGTTTCACTGCCTATTATTGGACATCATGGACACCAAGCTATTATATTTCATAAATTTATTTATTATTATATTTTTTTAACTTATAGTGTTTTAGTATATTGTTCATGCATGTAAACTTAGAAATCCTATGTATAGAGGATGAAAATAGGTCTGCATGATATAAACTATCTTTGAATCTTCTAAAAATATAATCCAAAGATGTATCGTGGTGATCAGTTCCGTAATACTTTTCCTTCTAAATTCGTTGTGATCAATTGTCACCTCTAGCCTTTTTTATTTTCAACTTCAAATATATTTAGAATTGGGAGAATTGATCACTTGATACTTAATGTTTATCAGAACTTATTAGATTACATTATGATGATTATCGTCTCAAATTATCTCATGTGCAAATAAGTGTAAAATAATTTTGATTTTGATTGAGATGTGTATTTTTTAAAAAAGAATCATATTCTACTTTAGACAAGGTAGTAGCACTGTAGTCTATTCTAGTTCTAACTTTAAATGTGTTTGATGTTGGGAAACATGGTCACTTGAGATTTTATGTTTATTTTAGGAGAAAAATCTGCTCATTCTATTTAAAACTAAGTGAAATCTCTAGAGATATTAGATCTTATTGTCAGATCATTTGATCATGATCTTTTGATTTCATTCCAAAAAAAACATGGAGTTATACTTAATATTATGTCTCAAAGATTTTATTATATTTTTGTATTTATCTTCCCTTTGTTTTTTAAATTAATTTCTATTTCTGGTGATGGTAAGTCCATTTTCAATTTTACCTCCAACCATAATAAGTTGAGAAAATGGAGACTTGACCTCTTATAATTTCGAGGTTTTTCTAGAAAATGAGATATACACAAGTTATTCAGGATATAAAAGAGTCTCTTTAGTAATCAGATGATTTTTTTTGTATATTTTTGTAAACTTCTTCTTCTGATTGTTTTTTAGAAAATATAAATGATATTATATAGATATTATCATACTTAAATTTAATTTCTTTGTTTTCCTCTTTAACTATTTTTTTATGGTTTTATTTTATTTAAATTGGTGTTAGGTCATTGTGAAAAAAGTGAATGTATCTCACCTATTGGAACTTAGAAATTAGCATCTTATTATTTGGAAAGGAATGTTATTAGTTGTTGATGGGTATTTATAATGAAGACTAATCTTGATGATAAGGTAAATCACCCAAGGGTAAAGCTTAGTGTCAACAGATTCACATAGATTTTTGGAATTCACTATTATACCTTTGCGCAATTACTCAAGATAAATTTAGTTTGGAAGCTCATATCTTTTTAAATTTCTCACAAATGTATAATAAATCAATTATATGCAAATAATATTTTTTATGATTATTTTGAGGAGATATATATAGAGCAATTATTTGATTTTTGAGCACAAGCAAAACATTTAGATCTAGTTTATAGATTGTCAAATTTTGTGCCCGCGCGATCGGCCTGGTTGAGAAATTTTATATGTTGTTAATTTTTTGATTGTGTGAGATGACAATTTGGAAATCTTTCACATTAATGCATTGCTTTGCATAAAAGATGTATGTTCGATTTTTGCAAACTTAGCTTTTTTTTTTTGGGAATAAATAGATTTATAACAATATAGATATTATGTTATCAGATAAAAGATCTGTTGGATAGTATCTTAGTTGTTGATATTTTGTGCTGTGTTCTACAATATAATCTAATTGAGCCAAATATATATATATATTTTTAACAAATATGGGTTCTCTAATTACTTTTGTTATATATAATTGAATTATTAATAAAATTAATTATCTGAATATTATCTATGTAGATATAGTTTATCGAATAAATTTGTTAGTTATTTTCTAGATTTTTTTTATGATATACTTGCACTAATGCTTCGCTTCGCATATGTAGATTTGAAAAAGTAAATGACAAATAATAATCTCTAGATCAATTGTAGAGACATAATACATAGTGATGATCATAGTTATTTGTCAGATTATTTATATCAAATATATATGTGGGGATTGAATTCTCAGTTATTTCTCTTTTTACTATATATAATGATAGAAAGGATGCAATGTGTGCTATCTTAAATTTAGTATTTCACAAGTAGACGTATTACATAACGATTCATTATTTATAAATTATTAAGAGCCCTTAGTATATGTTCATTATCACAGTTTATGTTTTTATAGTAAGTTAATTAATCAAAATATATGCAATTGCCTTGAAATAATTAAGCTTAATTTTTTCTAGGCTTATTATTCTAGATATTTATTCACTATTTTGTTTGAATTTGTTATAATGTTTATTTTTGATTATGTTTATTTTATGTTTATGATTAAAATATTAATCTTTATTGGTTGACATAATATTTTTCACTAATTTATATGAGATTTGGAAATTTTGTACATTTTATTCATGATTATAAATGTGATTTTTGTTTATTAATATTATGACTTTGTTTTTATCTAACAAATCATTTCAATTTTATGATGGTTGATTTGAATGTAGGTTTCTAAAATGTCAAATAAAATTGCTTCTAAATGTTTTGAAAAGATTATGATGAGCATGCTTTTCTTTTTATGGGAGTCTAAATGTTTCAGGAAATTTTAACTGTTGTCATATGTTTATGTTATCTCCGAGAACATACATGCTTGTGGTTTTAGGCTTGTGGCATTGAAAGCCCTGAGAATATGACAAAATGTATCAATAACTATTATGATTTGGAGGCATTCTGGAAAAATTGGCATGCTTCGTACAATAAATGGCTTGTGAGGTACAATTTTTTGTTTTTCTTTTATTTTCATATATTACATTTATAATGGCATTGATTTTAGGTATATGTACATTCCTTGGGGGATCACAGAGAAAGCTACTTAATGTTTGGGTTATTTTCACATTTGTTGCCATTTGGCATGATATAGAATAGTATGATCGCATTGCATGATGCTGACATTTTTTGTAATTGCTCTCTTTTTATTGACCTACATACAATGAAATAGTTCAATAATTAAGCTGTTGAAAATTCAAATTGAGCAAAAAGATTCATGTTATTCTTTGTAAAGGATATTGATTTGTATTTAAATTTAGTTTTACTTAAATAATGTTCTTTTTCATATAAAAAATCCCAAAATAAATTTCAAAGAAAAATTTTCTTTGATAATTTTAAATTTGCATGTCATATATAAATTATTTATGAAACAACATAAATTATATGATGAAATCATATAATGTGTATGTCGAACTTGATGCAAAAAAAATAACATATAATTAATATGGAAGAGGTTGTACACTCATACTCGGTGCATATGGCTCACTATTATGAATTTAGTCTTTCTGCTAAGTTTCTATGCGATACCTAAACAATTTGCTCAGTGGATGTTGCTAAGACAGCATCTCACTTGTCTTGCAAGTAATGTCCAGCTTTTATCCATGGTTTAGAAGCGAAATGAGAATACTAGGAAGAAGATAAAAATTATTGAAGAAAGAATACTTTATAACCCTTAAGAGAAGCTTACAATTTTGTTATTTACAAATAAAGTCATCTCCTCTTTTATATACATATATGGAACTATAATCTTTCAAGATTCTAGATATTTTACAAATTATCTACAATCTTCTTCATTTTTTTGTAAAGGAAAGTTTCTCCAAGTTTATAGAGTCTTCCGACCTTCTTATATAAATTACCAATAATAATTTGTTTTCATTTGATTAAGAGAAGAAGGGGTTTCCATGAGTATATGTGATGAGTCTTAAACTTGAGGCCTATCATTTTTTTTTAATGAAGTTACTTGTTATTATATTACGACATGACTTTTCAGGTGATTTGTCATCTCTATATTATTCTCGATCATATATATTTAATTTTAAATTTTTTATGTTAGTATTTATGTAATTGAATACATATTAATTAATGTAATTGCCGAGGTCTTATTTAGATTTCATATATTTCTTTTATATTGTTTGATGAGAGCATTCAATTTGTTGATAGTCCTAATCTTTTAGGCTCATTCTATAAGAGCAACGTGTATTTGTTATTGATTGCCAAATTTTATTTTTTGTTTCCTTTTCAACATGTAACTTGGCATTAGAGACATAATTATGTATGTTGGTTAGGATTTTAAACCATACAAGGGGCACACAAGAATTTGTAACAAACAAGCAGTGTGTAGTCCAGTGGTACCATGGTTCATGTGCGCATGTAGTTGTTAGCATGCGTAGTAGAGGCCGAAGCATGCAGAGCCTTGTGGGGACAATAAAGGAAGTAGGCACATGTCGTTCTCAATAGTAGATGCACAATGGAGGCTTGCGCCATGTGCAATATTTTTTCATGAAACCCTTGTTGGCAGTGGCGGCGGTTGGTAGTGGTAGACAATGTTTTTTGTACATAAGTCCAAAGGTTTGTCAAAAAAAGAATTGGGTGTGTTATATTTTGTATTATTTGGAAGAATCATATTTTTATATGTATGAATTATCATTGTAAATATAGATAAAAGAGAATTTTAGCCATGTGTACTCATTACAGTAGAATAGATTATATCAGACATAATTATTACAGTAGAATAGATTATATCAGACATAATTATTAGATATTATTTCTAGGATGAAACAAATTAATTATGTAGCAGTGAGAAAGATATGCTAATTATTATATTATAATGTAATAATAGTTTATTTGTTCTTTCAAGTATAACTAGTTATTTTACTTATATTTTTGTTTCAAATTTCTAGATTATCGACATAGGAACAAATATTTATATTACAGGTAATCTTACTTTATTTTCTATATGTTTTTATTTTTAAAATACTATCACCAATAAATAAATAGTTGAAAGATATTTGATATGGTATTATTCAATTTGAATTGTTATTACTTTTTATGTCATACTTATTTTTGATTATCTTATTATTTAAACTATGTGAGATATCTTTTAGGCAATTCAATGATGCCTTTATCTTTATTTTTATTAGTGTTTATTTGTAGGACTAGTAGATTCAAAAGAAGAATCTATTTTGGATTTAATATGCAAAATTATATATTTTATCTTCAACGGTAAGATCTATCTCTATGTGCATAAGTTTTTTGGACTTTTTATTTTTGCTCTCTGCTTGGACACCTAATATTGGTCATACTGAGAATGATTTATTTTGGTCTTAAGAGTATTTTGATAATATAATCCAGCCTTTTAAATTTAAAATAGAATTTCTCAGCCTTTTTAGATCATAGTCTAGGCTACAGAGAAGTCATATGATCATGTAATTAATCTTTTTGATTTTTAGATTATAGATTTTATCATATTCTAAGCTTGTTTTATCTTTTATTATTTTTCATGTTGGTAATTGCATGCCCAAGATTATATATATTATAATATCCCAACTATAATAGAGTCAACCAATGATAGAAAAGTCATATGCTCTCCACTTTAATGTGATTTGGGAGCTCATATCATGATCTTTAGGAATATTCATTATTAATTGCAGGTAGGTGTTCATCATGAAGACAAGTCCAAGTGGAAAGTTGTTTTTTTCTAGGGCGAAATTCATAATGAGAGGATATTATTAGATATTTATTGTGGGTTATTGTATGATAAGTATCATCTTGTCATATAGGTGGCTTATTATATGGTAGTATCATCTTGTCGTATAGGAGAATATATTTAATATTCTTACAGATTTAGTTTTGTGAGTTTTACATAAGCTGTTATTTTTATTGATTAAGACATTAATTTTACTTTTGATGTTAAACTTGTAGTTGACTCTATTAGTCATAGGAGAATCATAAAAAATAATAATTATATGATTATGATCAGACTAATTATAATATATGTAGTTAGTATAATTAGTCATTTTTTGGATTCTTCTCTACAAATTTACATTGGATAAATCTCTGCATATTGAGGTATTTGAAGAAGTTATTAGTACTTGAGATATCTTTTAGGAAACATAGATATTTACAATTAGCCTAATTTTCAGATTTGAGTTGGACACCAATATATACTAAGAAGAGATTTACGATAAAATTTTATATTTTTCTTGGTAATAATCCTCTCATAGAAATATAATAGACAATTAGTTATTTTAAGATTAAATGTAAAGATAAAGTTCATAACAATGATAATAGATACTTGTATTATATTTTGGATGTGATATCTAATCAAGTAGATTGGATCTACACATACACTCTTCTTCCACAATAATCTAGTGTGATAGTTAGTCAATAATTTATGGTCTTTAATCCAATATTTCATGAGCAAATGAAGAATATCGAGATTGATTTCTTCTTTTTTAGGGCTAAGGGCTGGGATATGACCATTAATTACCACATAAATTTTGACAACAAAGCATCTAATTGATATCTTTGTGAAGATCTTGAAGGAGAACTCAATACGTGGGCTCTCTTAATGATTTTCACATGTTATATAAGGATGACTTGTACTTGTTATTGGTTATTAAGTATTTGTTTTATTTTATATATTAATTTGTAATCATAATAATATTAAATATAAATTAATAATTTATTATTAGTCAAGGGTATAATGGTAATACTAATGATAATTTATTATCTCAATTACTTGGGGATGCATATATGATTTATTTTTTAACCAACTTCGTTATAAATCATATTTATTCAAAATTTTTAAGTTATTAAATTCTTGTTTATAATTTCTATTAAATCTTTTCTTGACTTATATTTAGTTTTTTTGTCCTTCCACTTGAATAGTCGTACATTTATTAATCAGTACACTAGGGGGGGATGCATTGGACGTCACCAAATCACTTGAGATGATTTTCCCCAATATTATCTTTTGGAGTTAAGTTAATCTTTTTTTTAATATATATTATTTAATTTTATCATTTATAATATTATAACATATTTATCATATCATTCTCATCTATATTATACTCATTCTTGGATTATGTTGTTTCTTAGTTTCCCAACATTCACTTTCATACAATATTGTTAGCCTTATAAATATTTATAAAAAAAATTCTAATCTATTTATACTCACTTGTCACAATGAACTCCTGAGGTAGCTTTATATTTAGTCCGTCCAATATTTTTTTTTTGATAAATAATAACCTATCCAATATTAATCCTATATGATATATCCGTGTCAAATAAATTTTCATGGGCACTCAATTCTTATGTTCTTTTTTTTTGTTGAAATTATAATACATAGTTACAAATTAATACAAAAAATAAAAAAATATAATAATGCTTAGGAATCAAACATTATACATGTGTGCCCTTGTAAATTAGTCAAAAATGTGGTCTTATAGGTCCCTAAAAGACATTTGAAACAAGTTTTTCTAATCCCTAAAAGAGATCTAAAATCCTGAAAACGTATTCGCATATCTTTGTAAGCAAATAGTTTCTGCTATATTAAATATTTTGATAAAAATTTAAAAAATGATTAACTATATTAATTAGAAATGATATACTTATTCTGGTAATAATTAAATAGTTAATTCTTTTTATATTTATATCTAAGTAGTATAGTCAACTAGACGGGTCATTGCAAAAGTAAAATACCTAGATAAATAGGAGTTTTGTTGGAGTATAACTCAAAAGACTAATCTATACAAATGTATCAAATGCATATGTTCTCTATGGCAAAATGATATTTCTCGTCGAATAAGCAATTTTTATATCAAGAAAACACATAACTTTTCCAAGCTCACTCATTTGAAATTGTGCCTAAAGAAATTATTTGACTTGTATAGTTTTTAACTCATCATTTCTCGTAATCGGGATGTTATTCACATAGATAATTAGCAATATAAATATGTTATTAGTGTCTCAAAAAAAATATATATGTGACTTACTTGTCAATTCCAAACAAGTCAATTGCCTATAAAAATTTCATAAACTAGGCTCTCAGTGACTGCTACATGTCATACAATGCATTTCATAATTTATAAATTGTATTTGGTTATACAACTTGAAATGTAGGTGATTGCTTCATATATATCTTCACGTTGAGATTATTGTGAAAAAAATATATTCTTTATATATGATTGATATATCTTCCAATTATGAGATATAATAAAAAATTAAGGATTCTTACTGATGATATCATGCTCAATCGTGAAAAAGTATCCTGGTACTTCATATTAAATGTCCAACTTATTTTCCTCATCACTAGTCTCACCTTAAGGTAGTCTATCTTTCTCCCATCTTGATTTATCTTCATAATAACATTTTTTTTAAAGTCTCAGTAATAGTTACAAAGTGCTATTAGAGTAAAAAACATATATTTCATTCATTATGGCTTGACGGTTTGTATCATCAAGAAAATTAAAGAAAGAAGCAATAGAAGGTGAGAATTAGATAAAAAATTGAAATATTAGATGTTGAGTACAATTCATTTGTTTCTTCTTATATTGTAATTGGAAAATCAAGATCAAAGATCATGGCTAAAAGATCATCTGGCTCGTCAATAGGTAAGTATCTAGTTTGCATAGGTTTTTTATGTCTTTCTCTACTAGTATAGAACTTTAAGTTATGAGCAGTGAAGTCTCTTAGTTACTGACTTAATGAGTCTATGCTAGTGAAGATTCTTGGACTTGTAGGAGATCTTTATCCTTAAGAAACCTTATTAGAATTGACATAATCTGAATTTATTAGTAGATATGATGAATCAATAGGAGTAATATTATAGTGAGTACCAACAAACTCAAATATAGCTGATAGCTAAGTCTCTTTATTAATTATTAGTTAATCCATGATTATAAGGGAAGAATAGTAATAGATTTATATGTAACACCTGGATTCATGAGTTTTCTAAACTCATTAAAAAATAAGTCATTACAAAAATAAATTTTATACTCATTACATTCTTATCAGTCTATAGTAAAAAGTACTTGTATCATTTTTGGGTTTTAGTATATTCAAGAAAGATAAATCTCATGGTCCAAAATATTATTTGTCCAATCTTAAAGATTGATCGATGACATAGTATATTATAGGAGGCAAATTATATAGTTTATATCTCGGAATATAGAATTTGAAAGAGTATATATTAAAAAAATGATAGAATAGCCTCTCACTTAGATGTCTATTCTTAATTTTAGTAATCTTATTATATTGCGGTGTGGAAGCATTGTAAGTTTGTATAATTTTATAATTCATATAATAAATATTATATTAATATGACACATTTTAATATATTATTATTTCTTTATTTTTTTAATTTTTTTTATGACATTTATGATAAATTGAATGCAGAAAATAGAATAATAAAAATGTTCCACAAAACTTGAGATAGTACAATATAATTTAAGTTTAAACTTGATGCATAACTCAATAGTTTAAATAAAACGCATAAAGCCTCTTATATGGTGGGCAAATTGTTTGAGGCAGCCCGCATGACTTGAATGAAAATCTGATGTTTAGTTGCTCCTAATTAGGTGTTTTTGAGGGCCTAAGATTAGGTTTTCTAATTAGTACTTAAATTTTAGAGTTTTTTTAAAGTTTCTATGCAAAATTAGAATTTGTGAGATGTCAAATTGATATTGATAAAATCATAACCCTAATTTTTGTTAGAATTTTGAATTTTCTCTGAATTAGGACAAAATAACAGTTCTACAATCTTGGGACCCTAATTTTTAGAGTTTCCAAATCATTCACCTTAAATTTATGCTTTCAAGAGATGATAAAATAAAATTTTAGTTGTGATTTTTTGATTCCAAAACATTAAAATACTGAATTTGAATAAATGACATTGAAAATAGGAATTGATAAAATTTGGCCGAATTAGGAAAATTCAAAACCTTTATCTTCGAATGATTTTCAAAAATTATCATTCACAAAATTTAATGTTGATATGCTCGTTGCGGAATGCACACTGAGAAGCATTTCTTGAAAAGGAAATTAGGCTTTTATTGTGTAGCCTACAAAGTAATATGAATCACAATTATTTTTCTTTGTTTTTTCTATTTTCTGTTGCACACAATGATGTGCAACAATAGGGTGATACATACTTTCTAGTATGTATAATCTTAACTTACATGCATACTCTTCTATGATTTTTAGTCCTTTTTTATTATTTTTATATCATATTACAGATACAATGTGAAAAGGAAAATAATAATTAAAAAATAAAATGAAATAACATAAGATAATTTAACATATCTTAACTTAATTTAATACAAAACTCAATATATTAAACAATACACATAAAGCCTTTTACATAAAGAGCAAATTGCATGGAACATTTCACAGTAGGTGAGTGCTCCTATCAAATGGAAGAAAATAAATAAAAATAATAAAAATGGTAATATTTAGACTATAACAAAATTACTTATTTATTATTATATGAAATTTTGAAAAATAGAAACAATTTATGATGTTTCTTGAAAGAGATATATCCATATATATCTCGAGTAATCATATATATAAATTAATCTCTGATCATATTTCTATTATATTCATATATTTTTAAGTATATCAAATCTATGGTGTTTCTAATTAAGTTAGATTTGTGTGTATCATAGGAATCTTTAGTAAGTATTTTTAATTAATAATCTACTTATATATTATATTCTTTGATTGAAATATTCTTAAAAATAGGGTAAATATTCTCAATTTACCTAATGATAGATAAACAAACTAAAAATTCTCAAGTAAATGGTTTCATACACTTTACTTGAGAATTTTTAGTAATTTTTGAATATTTATCATTAGCTATAATAATAATATATTTATAATAAGAAAAAAATATTGTTACGTTATGATTTATCTCTTATGTGAGTATTAGTTTTTGTATTGATAATTCATAAGTTTAAAGTGATTTTGAGTAAAATAAGTAATATCTAAAAAAATAGAACAATTTATTATTGTATTAAATAAAAATTATGTATATTTATTTCTAGTAAGTATTAGTATCATGATACATAAGTTCTACGGGAACATCTAAATAGATCCCGTAATTAGTTATTCTTTTAAAACTATGTAAAATTTTTGATTCTTCTATAGATATTATACCTAACAAGTACTTTTGCTATGATTCTTCCACTGACATTATATACAATGAATTGGGGCTCTTTATTATGTATATCTGTTGTAATAATTACTTTTCATATATTTGTTGTAATTCTTCCTCTGACATCATATATCAACTAAAATCTTTATTTCTAGTTTTCTCAATCGGACATAATGCACACACTATCATCCTACAATGTACACACTGCCACCACTATTACTAAAAACGATCACCATGTGACAATCATACAAAACAATGCAACCATCGCACATCGCTTGATTATTATGCAACCACAATGTGAACACCACACACTTTGTCGCACATAGTAGTTGTGATAACCCTTACCTTTTCTATTCTAGGCATGTGTGCATTTTGCTGATATAGTGCTTGCATCTATTTTTAAAATACTTTTAAGATTTATTTCTCTTACTCACCCACACAAAGTCCCTATTGTCAAATTTTGTTTATTGTTGGCCTTGATATTATGATACAAATCAATTAAAAAACTAAAATTATAAGAATACTCAATAATCAAGTATCATACAAGTGCATCTTAATAAAATTAACAAAAATAATTGTGGCAGTCTACAGATTGGATGTTTTCATCAAATTCATAAAATAAAAAATAATAAGCATAAATAAACAAGTTGTAGCATGCGTTCATTGAAACTATGTCTTCTATTTTTTTTTATTTGTTTGTTGCATTATTGTTGCTTATATATATATTTTTTTATATTTGTGATGGGAGCAATCAAACTATGGGTTGTCCATATATATATTTCATTTTTATATTAACTTAATGACTTAATGTCATCCAAAAAAGAAATTTATGTTTTTTTTCTTTTTATATATAGCTCAAGGTTATGAGATTGTTTTGTGATTTATTTTTTTACATGGTATTAGTGCGAGGGGTTGTTGTTTGCAAAACTCTAAAATGGAAATTCTGTAAAATTGCACGTGTTGTGTAGTGGGAGAAGAAATATCATGTAGATGTGTATAAAGTAGCATCATACAATGGAATTATATGCTGTGCAATGATATAAATAATGGCATATCGAATTAGTTGTGATTCTGTATCAATCGATTGTGTTGTGGTGATGTGTGCATTTATTTTTGGTGTAAATAGAAGATGCAATGGTGCAGTGATGGTGTGTCGAGTTGTTGTGTGCGATGGTAGCACATAGTTGTTGATGTCATATGATTCTGTCGTAATTATTGTAATTTGTTTATTTATGATTATTCTATTTTATTTTATGTTTTTTATGTAATCACCTAACATGCGGGTACTCCTAATTTGTTTGTTTATTTTTTAAAATTTAACTCTTGTTTCATGTGGGTATGGTTTATAAGTCCTATTGGTAGCTTTGCGTGCATTGTACCAGCACAATGCATGCATGCATGGTGTTGTATTTGTATACAGATGGTGACACGCGTGTTGGTTGGCAGTAGGTGCACATGGTGATGGTAGTAGTCGCTCGTGGTGGTGGCTACATGCGAGCATGGTGCTGGTAGGAAACATGAACAATAGTGGTGACAGGCACCCATGGTGGTGACAACAAACACTTATGGTGGTGGAAATAGGTGTGCATTGTGATGGTAGAAGGCATGTGTGTTTTTTATACTTGACACGTATGGTTGGGGGCAATAGACGTGAGCAGTAGCCAGCACGAGGTGGTGGCTCACGGTGGCAGGTAGTTGTGTTTTGGATAGAAACCTCTATTAGGGCTGCTGCATAATTATATAAAAATATAAATTAGTATTTGCCAAAATATTTATTTAGTGTATTGTTATCTTTCTTTTTGGATGAATCACAATTTTGTGACAATATTGAAAGAGATTATCATAGCAAAAATAAATGAAATATATCAATTCAATATATTCATTGTAGGAGGATGGGTCATACCAGAGATAGTTTTTCAATATTATATCCAAAGAGAAAGCCGAGAAGTTTACACAGTACAGAGAGAAACATAGACTAACTACTAGAGTCATCAAGGAGTTCTTGCATAGACACTTATACTTGATAAAAAGGAGTATATAAATTTTTTCTATAAGGTAATAACAAATCATTTTTTTCTTTTAGATATTATTGATTATTTTATCCATGCACTCACTTTAATCTTATATATTATTGGTATGAGAAATATTACTAATAGTAAAGGTACTCATATCATATTTTTTATTTTTATTTTTGTTCTGAAAATATTATTATAGTCTATGATAAATATTCAAAATTTTTTAGATATAATAGTAATATAGTACTGTGCTTGAGTGTTTTGCTTATTTTTAATTGTTCTGCTAGTTTATTTTTTATTAGTTATCTTTTTAGTAATTTAACTTTAGTTTTATGTTTATTTCTACTAATATTTATCAACATGATCGAAAGACGGTGAGGAAGACTATAATTGGGATTGAGCATGATTGATTATATATTCTCTTTTAGATAGTAAGATTTTTTTTTTAATGTTTGAGCATTGTGGACTTTTTACTTGTGTATTCTTAGTTTAATCACTCATTATTGCTGATAGGTATTTTGACCTTGGTGTGAGACATATTAGTTAATAAAATTCAATAGAATTTTTTGCCATACATGTCAATCTGGATTGAATAGGAATCCATTTGATATAATGTACTTAGACGTATGAGATCCTAGTAGAAATATCACAAGAAAAAGATTTAGATATCTGATCATTTTTTTTTTATGATTATTTGAGATATATATGGATATATCTCTTTCCAGATAAATCATAAGGTTTTTATTTTTCAAATTTTTCATAATATAATAAAAAATTAATTTGATAAAAATATTAAAAAAAATAAAAAGTAACATTGTATTAAAATATATGTTTGACCAATTTAGTGCTTATGATATATATTATAGGATTATACATCAAATTTCACATGCTGACGTACCCTAATAGAATTAGATTTTTAAAAAGAATAATAAATATTTAATTAAAAAAACTTTAATATTCTTATTTTAAAAGAGTGTTCTGAAATATTTTTGTAGAGATCTCATTTTAATAACAATCTACCTTCGTCAATTTGATCTTCTCTTTTAACATAATATCTTGTATATACCCTTTTAAATCGTATATCCAGAGATAGTTTATTTATTTTGCATCATAAAATTATGATGCACTTATTTTGTGCTTGATTATTTTTTAGTATTGGATATTTTTTCATGTAAGATCTTGAGATAATATTTTTCTTAGCTACTTTACTATCCAAAGATGATACAAATATTTTTCTCACGTAATTGATGAGATTATAGCAAATGCATTCTTGTTTCTTAACAAGCTTAAAAAATATGAATTGAGATGTATCTAGATTTATTACTTTTTCTATATTTAACTATAGCTCTACTTGAATTACCTTATCATATTTTTCATATTTATTATTTGTTGGCTATATGTGAATATATTAATACTTAGTATGATATTAAATCATGTTGTAATAATTTTAAATCATGTTGAATATGAAGAGAGTGGGGTTTTTTGAATTGAGAGATATCCTTGAAGCCCAGTTGATGTTGTTGTCCACAAATCTTCATCAATATTAATTTACATTGAATTGGTAACCAGGAGATTTGACTATCCAATACTTAGAATTTAGACCGAGAGATATGCCTAGCTTACTCAAGTCAAAGAAGAGCTTATTGAGGATCTAGATGATCTTGTATGCAGCCTCTTTTGATCATGATATAACATTTGCTCTTGGGAAGAGACATAGGAGTTGTGCTCAATATTTAATTTTATATATATTATTTTTTTATGAGATATAATCTCATCCATGATATTATCTGTCATCAGGTAATGATGGAAAAAATATATGTTATTCATTATAATGTAGCTTGAGAATTAGTTTCACAGCTTTCAGAAAGATATGTTTTTGAATGGAGGCGGGTATTCTTTGTGAAGATGCATAGATCACTTTTAGTCGAGATTTGTAGCGAGTAAATTTATTTAGGTATTTATTATGAACTACAAGGATACTTTCTCTCGTGGCCAAGATCTTCTCATTATGAATTTTTATTTTTTCTAAACCATCTCATAATTCGAGGATACATCAGCTAGACTTGAAGAATATGTTTCTTTATGGTGACTTAGAGAAGGAGACATATATGAAGTAACCACCTCGGATTCAACCATAATTAGGAGACTATTATTTTCTTGGTGTAAATGTTGCTTATTTCACAAGGAGTATTATTTTATTACAAGTGGAAAATATGCTTGATAATCTAGCAGAGATTAGTCTTCTTCGTTGTGTTTGAGTAAATATTCTTATTGATCCAGATATTGATTTATTTAAGATTAATTATTTAATTATGAACAGATCAAATATAACATGCACAGTTAGTATGATTATCTATTTCTTTGTTTTTTTTTTTCAGCAAGTTCACCTCAAATTAGTTCTTCACATACGGAGATGTATGAAGAAGTATTCATAACTTAGAATCTATTTCAAGGATTATGTATGTTTATAGTTGGTCAAATATTTAGATTCTAGTTTGACACTAACATGTACCTTGGGAAGATTAAATATCTAATTATGAATAGATTAGATGTAATATATGTAGTTAGTATAGTTATTTATTTCTTGGATTTTTCATGGTAGGTTCGCTTTAAATAGTTTTTACATATTGAGGTGTTTGAATAATTCTCCATGACTTGGGATTAATTTCATGGATATTGGGTATTTATAGTTGATCAGGCATTCAAATTCTTGTGTGACACTAGTATGCACTTAGAGTAGGACTATGCTATGGTTTTCTATTTTTTTAGAGTCAATTTTACTTTTTTGAAAAGTAAAAATAGATAATTATTTTAAAATTCATTACAAAAATAAAACTCAAAATGATAATGATAATTACTTGTGAGATATTTTAGATGCATAATCTATTCCATCCATCATATTGGGTTTTCACTTTTCACTTTTTCTTTCACTACGATTTATTATGATAGTAATGTAGCAAGGCATATGTATCATGTCTAGTGTTTCTCAATTAGAAAAAGTAGATAGAGGTGGATTGATTTTTCTTTATGGTAAAGATCTAAGATGCGATAATTGCTACAAAATATATTTAGATAATAGAACATACATGAGATATTTTCACAAAAGTCTTGAAAAGGTATTAACTTATATTTATTTTTTATTTTTTTGGTGTTTGGACTTGTACGCACCATCTTGATGGAGGGTGCTGTAGTTGTTAGGGATTTGGGAACTCAAAGTAATTCGATATTGCTTATGGATTGGAATTATTTTTTTGCAGTTTATTTTATAAGCATTGTGATAAGAATCTTTCCTTGTATCGAGCTTGGCCAAAAGACTTCTCTCGTATCCCTCTATTCCAGGATAGTTTGTGAGGATGATGATGCTGCAATGGAATTAGCATCGTCGAACTTATGCCTCTCTTTTTATATATTTAAAAATCAAAACTAAACATTAATTTATATTAATTTAATCCATTTGGTTCTTTTAATATTTAAAAACAAATTCTATTTAAAATATAAATATACCTAATTATAATTAATTTAGTGCATGTAAAATTAATGTGATTTAATGGTAAAATCAAATCAATTAGATTACAATTAAATTAATTATTATTATTATATATACATATATTTCAAACAAACAAAAAATATTAAGATTTTTTTTATCATTTCCGGATAAGGCTATAGAAGGGAGCCTGGTGCAAATAATATCTTCAGCTTCCAGTATAATTTATTTCGCATAATTATTTATATTAATTATAATTCATAAGACTATATAATTATGATTTAACTCATTTATTTATTCTAATATATTATGTCTCTTGTTACTTATCACAAATAAGTTTCACCATGTTAAAAATGCTGACACTCATTGATTAAATTAAATTATTGATAATTTAGTTTAATTAACTTTTAATTATTTTCTTTTGATACTTTTCACTTAATTTATTTAAATTATTGGATCAAAATTTACTTGCAGAATTTGATAATATCAAGACTTATAAATATTTCTCAAGAAGGTATTATCAATCCTTTTAGCATGACTTAAATTTTATTGGTAATTATTATTCACTATATGACTGATAAAGTTATTTAATTTATAAAATTTTTAAATCTATTTCTAGATTTTATCATTTGTAAATCAAAAGAATTATTAACAAACATATGTAAATAATACTTATATCAGGAATAAGAGTAATATTATTTATAATAACTATTATGAAGTTTATTTTACAAATCCATATAAAATAATTATATCATATTTGTCATGTTCAATACATATAAGTATGCCAGTACTAAAAGCTAAAATTTTACTATTCATCATAGTTAAGATAGATTTATTAATATCTAGTGTTGCAATCTTACCGATATGGTATATAATTCTATCTAAATTACGAAGAAATTTATATCCAACGAGTATCAATGATTCGATCTTCTGTGCATGAGCTAATCTTTACGCACTGAATTATCCACAGTCAGAATAAAAGATAAGTAATTTTAACAATCAATTCATTTAAAAAAACTTTTTATTAAAATAACAAATTACTACTAATCAGAAAAATAATTATAAATGACTTTTAGTTTAAATCAGTTGTAACAACAATTTTCTTATTTATGTTTATTATATTTTTTTATGCTTTTATGAAAGCACTCAACTGGTGGACTTTTCAATATTTTTACCTATTATATAATTTCGTGGTTGTATAATGTTATTCATATAAAGTGTTATTGCATCTATTTTTTAACATTATTTTTGTCACATTGATATACATTGTGTTGTGTGTGTACTGACAGAGGTTGCAATGTGTGTACTAAATAGATGAAGCAATGTGTAGTGAGTTTTTGGCATCTTATATGTGAACGGCATATGTGAATAGTTTGTATCGTATAGTGGTGTATAATGTGTGCAATGCTTGAGTCCATGGATAATAGATGTGAAGTATAACAATAATGTGGTGATGATAGTCAAGGAAACACGGATATGGTCTCTCAGTCTCTAGCTAATCATAAGTTTAAACTAGAGTAGATTCACGTGTTGCTATGTCATTTCGATTGGAGTGTGTTATCTTCTCTTAAGGAATCTCATTCTCTTTGCACTCCACAAGATATGTATTTATTGGTATATATAATATTTTAATAGTACAATTATATCATGAATCAACAAGTTTAAATGTGGTTGTCGGGTGATCTTTCATTTAGGTAGAGGTCCATATGGGAATACTAAAGGCTAGAGGAGAATAATGGGTCCAAATATTTCTTTTAGACGTTTACTCTTCTTAGACTTCATAAAAAAAAGACTCATGTTCAAAAAAGGTAATATTAATATTAATAAAATTAAAATCAAACTAGTTCATAGTAAAAAAATATTTATATTTTCTCGGGGTATTGGAGTATATAAGGAATATCTCAAAGTCTTGGATGTTGGTTTGTTCCAACCTAGAGAAAGATTGTGGTCAAAACATATACTCCCAAAAATTTTGAGAAATAAATTAGATAATTTTTCTCTAGTATATAAGATTTGAAAATAAAAATATTGAGAAATGATAGAAGTATTCCGGTTGAAGGGGTAATTTGCAATTAAAACTATATCCCAAAATTTACGTTGGAATACTTCTGTCAAACAAGAGTATTTGAGTTATTTCAATAAAATATTTATTTTTTTTTAGCAATCCTATTTTGTGAGGGTGTGTTGGCATAGAAAATTACATTGAAATATCGGGTAGGATAGTAAGCTCTAGTATATTTTTATAGCTGTTATATCTCACACTCTATTATTAGGATACCCTTAAGGCTAAGGTCAAGGTTAAGTATTCTCAAATTTGTCATTGATTGATAACTAAGTTTAGAACGTACAAATAATGAATCTTACATACTCAAACAGTTATCATGAAATTCTATCATAGGATAAAAGATATATATTTTATTTTGTTCAGTTCCGATGAAAATCTTATTTAAAGTCTTTTCATCCTGCAAATATAAATTAAAAGAAAAAAAAAATAAAATCATTATTGATTTGGAATTTAGAATACATAAAATAAATGAAAGAAAAAAGAGATCAAATTGAATATTATCAGATCCCAATAAATTTTGATGGATTATAACTAGTTATTCAAGAAATTGGAATGAAATATAAGAAAAAAAATGATAACCCATAACAAGAATATTGAATTTTGAGTCAATAAATGAAGAGCAAGAAGTAATTAAAAATCTATGTAGTACACTTAACTTGATCTATGAAAATAATATTTAATATCCATCTTTGGTGCAACCTATCTTTATATAGTGCACGCATTGAAGTAAGATTTATTCATCTATCTTTGTTGTAATAATATCCATCCTTACTCAACGTACCAATTCAAATTCAAGTTTTTAAATATGATATTAAAAATCAATCAAATTTGTCTCCCCCTAAATGAATTGTAAATCCCAACCAAGGTTTTATTTATCTTTTTGAAACATTAATTTGGGTAAAATTAGAAAAAAAAATGCCTCGGAACCCTAATCTCGAGGATTTTTCTCAACCCTAAATTGGGCAGTTTCCCAAAACACCAAATTGGGGAATTTTGCGAAGCTCAACCTATCTTTCTCTGGAGTGCGTTTGTCGTGCTTCTAATGGCATCGCTGCATTGGGCTTTGCAATGCCTCCACCGCACACAGTGTGTACATTTTATCCTTGTCTGGAACATGTATGTACACTATTCTAGTATAGTGCCTGCCCTTGTGTCTTCAACTTCACCCACACGTGCACCCTAGGTATTATCATATAGAAAAAAAAGATAAAAAATAAAGATAAAAAATAATAAATATCGTAGGTATTATCAGCACATCTCCTGCCATTATATAATGTACTATTGGGTTGGGGTAGCCCCCATATCAGGTGCCCCTATCAATAATAATCAAAAAATAAGTGTACAGATACAATATGTAACACACCAAATTTTCAGTCATATTATATTCAAATAAATTGGAAGCAATTTAGTACCCATCCTATCCTTTCAGTAGTGGCACTCCCAGAGTGCAAATTTATGTTTTCAACACATTTATGAAAATAGCTTTCAATTAACTGAATTATTGGAGTGTACCACTGTTTTAATGGAATTACATGAATGATTAAAGCAATAGTGCTTGAAATGTAGATACCGAAGTGTCATTTGTTAGATATGATCGAGTTAATCTTTCATTTAAGCTACATGCTAATTTGCTATTTCTGTGCTCAGGAAACTTCTTTCATGGGCATGGCTAACCTGTCTTTGCTTTGTGCCAGAAATGATGATAAAATTAGTAACTAATAAGTTTCGGGTTGCGTTATCCATAATGTTGCTATGAAATTACATTATTAGAAATTTTTAATATTCATTATATTCATTCATCCATAGCAATTGTTGCCTAGAAAATTATGTCTGTTTGATTTAGCTCAACTCCTTGTAGTGTTGCATAGGTTAATAATTGAGAGATTTTCTTCCCCTCGAGTAACAAAATGTGTTTGTTGAAATGCTCTTGGAAATTCTGTTTTTGTTTTTTGTAGTATACTGCTGGGAATTTCTTGGTTTCATCAAATCCACTAGTCATTTTTTAGGATCTTAGGATACCGGAATGAATGAAAAAAATCCATTTTTTACATGGTCCATGCTTACATATAAAAATCATTTCAGATTTAGAGTAGGCAAAGGATTAATATGGTCTTCTGAAATGTATAATGAAGCAAATGTGGTTAAATCAAACATCAAATGTTTCAGCTTTCTTGTCTCGGATTAATTTTGGTTGTTTTTTTTATTGTCTCTGTTTTTTTTTAGTTGGTTTTGTTCTTGTTTTCAGTTGGAGAGAGTATTCGGGGAGATTATTTTTCTGGAATTGAGGGCAGTTATAGGTGCAATCACCATTACATGCCTCATGGTTTGTAATCTGCAAATTATTCACTATATTTTGAATTGTTGAGTTGTGTTAATGTTATTTGTTGATATTTTTTTATCAATTATTTTCTTACTATGCATGTATTATTTTGTTGATAAGAGCACACAATTTATGAGATGTCCAATTTTTTTTTATTATTTAGTATAGAGATTTAAGCCATAAAGAACACCAAAATCTCGATCGGAAACTATGAAAAGATTAATATGCTCGTATAATTTATTAAATTATTAATGAAACTAACAAAAAAATTAAATACAAGATAATGCACTTAGATAATGGACAAAATGGATTGACGCAACTCACTTGTCGTGTGCTTCCATCTATAATAGAATAAATAAAAAGAAAAAAAAATATTCAATCAAATTGAAATTATAGCACTTCCACTCAAATTGATATGTAAAGACTCAGAAGAATATGTTTGAAAGAAAGAAAGGTAAGTAGTTATTTTTAAGAACTTCATAAAATTATTTATTGACTGATTTACTATTTAAATATAAAATATGATAATAGTCTCATATTAAATTTTTTGCATGAGAATTAAATACTATATGTCTCATTGTTTGACTGTCACAGTAAATAATAGTAAAAAATGAAACTAGATAATTGATCTAACATATCTTACAAGTACTTGTCATCTTTATTTATATTTTATCTTTAAACTAGATTTTCATACAATTATATTTCTCTTACTTTCTCGAGAGACAATTTTACTTTCAAGAAGTACAAAAATTGATAGACCTCTTGTGAATGTTATTTTCTAACTTAAATTTGAATATCGATTATTATTATTTATAATCATTGAAAGTGATCTTAAGTATTAGAGACATCCTCATATATCATAGTTTATGAAAAATTATTTCTAGGTAAATATATTGAATAGAATCCGGAAAATGATTAACTATATTAGCCACATAAAATATATATAGTTTAGTGTTAGATAGTTAATTTTAATCATGATTCTTTCCAAAGTAATAGAGTCAACTAAAGAAGACACGTCAAACATGAAATTAATATCTGAGTTAATTTTAGTATTCAGAGTGCAACCCAGCAAGCTAACCTTTGAGTTTATCAACCCTATATCTTCTTTATGATAATATAATATCTCTCTTAAAGTGGATCACTTATATATCAAGAAAATATATGAAACTTTCAAGATTTTTTTGAAATAATGATTAAGAGTAGTTAATGAGTAGGAAAATTTCAATGCATCATCCCCATAATTAAAATATTATTCATGTACATAATAAGATAAATTATCATGATGTTAGAACTTCATCAAAAAATAAAAACATATATATAATACACATATCTCAATCAAATACGGTAACTGATAATAAAAATTTCAAAACTCAGATGACTACTTTATATGCATCAAGATCATAATGAAGAATGATGTTTTTCACATCAAAATATTTTATCTTTCATCTATGATATAGTTTCACCAAAATAAGAATTTGGTCAAACGTCATCTTAGACATTAGTGCGTTTGTATAATGTAATGCATACCAATTATCTAACTGAACTTTTTTGTCGCAAGTCTTGCTTTAAGGCAAGATTATTATTTGTCTAGATCATTATATGCTAACCAATTAATGTAGCTGACGGTGAAAATCTTAAAACTAAGGTGGCTACTTCATATTCTCTTCGTTATCAAGATCACCATGAAGAAAGATATTTTTCACATCTAATTATTCTTTCATCTATGAGATAGTGTCACTAAAATAAAAATTTGGTTGAATGTCATCTTAGGCATTATAGGGAAAGTATAATGTAATACATACCAAATATCTGATTAAACTTATTTGTTGCAAGTGTCGCTTTAAGGTAAGATTGTTATATGTCTAGAGATTTCTATTTCTCACTTTTAGATGTGATCATCATAATATATTTTATTTTTCTACTAAATCTAAAAATTAGTATGTTTTTTTATTTCTTTCAAAAGACAAGTTTGTTTATAATAAATATATAGTAATCTATAATGAGTTTTCTCTTTGTACAAGCCGACAATCATCTTATAGAGTTGTTGATAGTTATTTTCGATACTAAGACTAATGACACTACATATTATTCAATAATATAGGCTGATTATTGAATCTATACAAAGATCCATAAAATTTTTTCACTATGATATTTATTAGAGAGAAATATAGAGAATTAATCGCTAATAAAGTAATATCAGATACTTCTTATCTTTTGAATATTATAGTTATTTTCATCATTTATTAACTAATGAGTAAAGCATCAAAAGTAATTATTTATTTTTTGTTATCTTGGTATTAATGAGAAAGGATGAAAGAAGATGTATTTTTTTTTTATTATAATTTGAACATGGACAATAATCTTGTATTTCATCTATTTTGGTTGTTTCAGGTGGCAAACCTTGTTGGTTATGTTATTGGACTAACTGACATTAATTGGTTGTTTTCCAAATTTTTTACTGTCGATGGTAATAATATTGAACTGTAATTATTTATTAACTCATGAGTAAAGCATCAAAAGTAATTATTTATTTTTGTTATCTTGGTATTAATGAGAAAGGATGAAAGAAGATGTATTTTTATTTGTATTATAATATGAACATAGACAATAATCTTGTATTTCATCTATTTTGGTTGTTTCAGGTGGCGAACCTTGTTGGTTATGTTATCGGACTAACTGAAATTAATTTTTTGATACATTATAAATTATAATCTTGTATTTCATCGATGATAATAATATTGAACCGTAAATTTTGATACTTTATAAACTGAAAATTTTTGTTGGGTGATGCATTATGCTTACAGGAATGGAAGTGCTTGCCCTCATGCTCTTAAAATTTTATATTGGAACAAAGGTTGCTCGCTTTGGCATTTGATTATTGTTACGTTCTTTTTGTTTCAGCTTTGTTGAATTAAAATAACAAGTTACAAAAAAAAATTAAATAAATAGAATTATGTTAACTATGAAAAACAACTTGATCATAGCTTCATATTTTATTTTTATATTAAATCTAAAAATAATTATTTTTATTTAGTTTTTCAATAGATATATTCCTTCAAAATAATAATATTTTATATGAATTTTTACATCTTTACTGAGTGATATCCAACTCTAGTTAGAAAACTAACAAGTTGTGAATGCTCATGTTATTTGAAAGTGATTTTAAGATGAGTATTTTCTTTACATAGTAATTTGTGCAAATAACTTTTTTCATATAAATTTGTGATGAAAAGTTTATGAAATAAGTAAATATAAGTATGTAATTTATAATAATTAAATATCTTGATAATTTTTATGATTTTTTGTCCATTAAAATTTATAAGGAGAAAATAATATGAAGAAAGATTTGTATCTGAGTCAAAAAGTGATTATGTTGGTTCACCCTCCGTAATCTGATCTCTATATGATGACTTTATTGAGATATAATTTCTCAAGACAAAGTCCATAAAAAATCTAACTAAATAACTTAATGAAATATAAGGGAAACCTAAAGACTTAAAATATAACTGAAAAATACATATCGAAACCCCCATGTTGGGTACTCCCGTCACAAAACATAAAGACAAAAATATTAAAATAAAATTGCAATATTCCACATAAAAATAGGTTGTAGATATATAGAATGCCAAGTTTGAAAGAAAGAGAAGTTAGTTGAGGTCTCATTTATGCCTTAATAAATATATCGGCTGGTTGATCTTCAATTGAAATTTAAATTATTGTAATAGTTGTATCCAAGATTTTCTCAATAAGAAATAAGTAATTTATTGTTATGCTATTCATTTGCTCAAAATAGTGGATTGTATGTTATATGTCTTATTGTCTGATTATTTGTTAGTTTGAGATAATGATGAGTACCTTTAATTACTTATGCAAGTCATAGTTATGTGAGACATAAGACACACTGAAGCACAAAAGTTATTTGGAGCCTTGAGACAAAAGATGTAATAAAGGCATGAACTTTTTTTGATGTATATTTAACCTAATATATATATAAAAGTTATATATTTTAAAAAATATTATTTATAATTCTTTTATAATTTATATTAATGAAATACAAACAATTAAAATATATCTTCCATAAAAATAAAATTCAATTAGTGTTTTCCAACAAAAAAACGTATACAAAATTCTTAAATAAAATAATAAAATTTTAATAATTTAATATATATATATATATATATATATATATATATATATAATGTGTGTGTATGTGTAGATGTACTTGTGTGTATATGTATAGGTATGAATATAGGTATATACATATGTATACATATATGTACATATTCATGCATATATGTGAAAAGTACAAAGATAACATTATCTCATTTTCTATATTCATTATAATATTGAATATTAATTGCATATGTACATATTTGTGATCGACTGCATAAAGATAACATCATCTCCTTGAATATGTACATATATCGACTCACACATATATGTAAATATTCAATATATTTATCTTGATGATGCCAAATATTAATTTTTATGATGTATATTATTATTGTTAGCTCATAGTAAGTTTTAAGGTTTTTTAGGCCTTATCCACTCATATTGTAGGGTTTATTTTTCGGTAAGGTATCGCTCTGATAACTTATTATGAATTATTGTAGATATTAAAGAATGCAATATTACATGATAAATAACATCATACAAGTATTTTCTTAAAAAATTAGCAAATGAATTGAGATACTCTATAAGTTTAATACTTTCATCAAAATATTTAAAATAACATAAAAATAATATAAATAAGTAGATTGCAACAATAACTATTTGTTATTTATTATATTTTCTACATTTATTACTTGTGTTATTATTGATATAATTAATAATAAAATATTTAGGACTCTTAATTACTATGATATTGATTTTAATAGTTTATTTTTATATCATGCTTAATATATTCTTAAATATTTGATTAATTATTATTATTATTATTATTATTATTATTATATTGCTAGACAACTCAATGCTAATATAATATTATTTCTTATTGATATTTTGGATGATCAAAATATTTTTGATAACACTCTTCTTGGTTATAAGCAAGATGGCTCATATGCATTATTTTTTATTATTTGAGAAGAGATGTGTCTAGCCTCACATTATCTTGATGGTTTATATCTCTCTCCTTTGTATCCTTCAAGGCTGATGAATTATATTTTAGAAGATTTTATATTTGTTTTTTTTTTCTTTTTCTAGCAGCGTCACAAGACATCGAGTCCCTGAGTGCTGAGGATTTCCTAATAAAGTTCTTTATTTTATTGATTTTTCTTAATTGATGTTCTTGTTTGGTTAAATTTATTGAATTTGGGTAGTAATGAGAATGTGAGGCTAGACACCTCTCTTCTCAAGTACAGAAAGAGATTCATTCAAATTGTTGATCAGTCTTTTGGCAAGTCGGATGATCTGATTTAAACTACCTTCTTTTTCTGATTATGCTTTATGAGAAATAACAGTTATTCAAAGCATCATTTCATTTTGTTTGACCCCAAACTTTTTTTATCTTATAATAATTTATAGTTTTTATGAAAAATTTATTTTCTAATAGTAAAACATAAGAATTAGTATTTGGTATTTTTAAAAAAGTTAGTTGTCACTTGCAGATAAATATTTATATTGAAGACTAGTTGTGACGAAAGATAGATAGGCTTATAACCTGATTGGTGGCTAAACATTTTATACAAACATATAAAGTGAATTATCAATATGATGTTATGATTTTTTTTTTCTTTTTGTTTATTTTTTTTGTTTAATTTTTTTTTTCATGTTATGATTAAATTTGTCTTCATCAGTCTATAGTCAAGCATATGAGTAATGTATTCATTTGAGTGATAAATATTGAAAGAATATAATGATGTTATTCTCAAACTTTCTTACATGTGTGAGAACCAAGCTGCCTAGAAATAGTCATACAATTGGATGTCTTAAATATCCCTTAAACTTATTCATAATTGATGTGGAACATGGAGTAAATGCCATCGGATCCAACTTTCATTGTGGAATCTCATGTGTTCAATGTCAACCAAGTGGCTTACCCATTTTCTTGCTGAAAAAGAAAAATATAAGACAAATAGTACCTTTTTAATTTCGTCCATTCCATCTAGGTCAACCCAACTCAATTTAGTTTACCAAGAATGTCACTTCATTGTCCATGAAAGTGAATAGCCAAAAAAAAAAAAAAAGAAAAAAATATTTGAGCTTGGGGGCCAAAATGTTTTTCCAAAGTAGTGGTAGTAAGCCACTATAGAATGTATTTGCTACCATGTTGTGAAATTGTGATAAGAGAGTTAATCCATCTCATTTTTTTTTTATAAATGAATGGGTACATGTATTTATGTTTAATGAAACTACTAGGAATACACTTATTTTACAATGGGCACTCCTCTATAATGAAATTGATGTCTTATGAATGGTGTATCACATGTGATGATTTGAGTTGTGCTAGTGCTCTCGTAGATGCTCCCATGTATTGGGCTAGTGCTCTATAATGAAATTGCTGTCTTATGAATGGGGTACCACATATGATGTTTTGAGTTGTGCTAGTGCTCTCGTAGATGCTCCCGTGTATTGGGCTAGTGCTCAATAATGACATTCCTATCTTATATCATTAGAAGATTTTAGCATGTATTTTTTTTTTGTTTTTCATGAAGTGTCGCAAGATACTGAGTACTTGAGAGCTGAGGAATTTATAATGCGGGAATTCCTTTACTTATTGATTTGTCCTAATTAATATTTGTTTTTGGTCGAATTTATTAAGTCTGGGTAGTAATACTCCATGGTATGCACAGAGAGAGGATATTCCATTCAAATCGTTGATCAATCTTTTGTAATGTTAGAGGATCCTACAAATAATTTAATATATCTTGATTTGTCAAATATTTTTTGTAAGAAATAACAATGTTATCCCCGTATCCCTTTTCATCTTGTTTTATCTGAATGGTGAATATGAGAAACTTATTTTCCTCTAGTAGAACATGAGAATTTGTATTTTGCCTTTTAAATAATGTTGTTACTAATTACAGGTAAATATTCATTATGAAGACTTGTGTGGCTAAAATTTTTATGCAAACATGCAAAGTTAATTATTTGTATGCTCTTGTACTCGTAAATTAAAATAGTTTATGCTGGGATTTTATTATCATTAGCAGCCCCTCATGGTAATTTATCATCAACTTGGTGTGAATTGAATTTTTTTTATGCAAATTATGAGGTATATATGGTAATTTATGCAAATAGTAGAGTTGTGTCATATTAGTTTTCAGATATGTTTTATGTTTTATATGTTTGGTACCATGGTAAAGCGCCTACAACAAAAATGAGTTCATATCATTCATATTTTTATATGTTTTGCTTTTAGATATAAAGATTATATTTTCATATTTTTTTACTTGGCACTATTTATTGGTTTTGTACTGGCCTAATATTTGGAGCATTCCCTATAGGTGTGTGTGTGTGTGTGTGTGTGTGTGTGTGCGCGTGTGAGCGTCACCTTAGAGAAATATTGGTATCTAATTAATAATTTGGTACCTAAGACAATAACGGACATAAAAATTAATAAAATATGTGAAAAATGAGTTGTCAAATTAATAATTTGGTATCTAATTATTGGTGTGTTGTTGTGTCTCAAAGTGTTAATTGAAATAAGAAAATTTATAAAAAAGTATGAGCAAATATCATAATATAAAATATTAAAAAAAACAATTTTTATTCATTCTGATCTGATAATGTGATCTTGTGTTGTACCAATATACTAATACATCAAGCGCATAACCATAAAATCACAAAATATGGTAAGTAATTTTGAAAATTTATTTTTCATTTTTTGGGCCTAGGGGTAAGCTTCTAATGAGTCTTTGTTAGTTATAGAATTTGTAGCTGCCAGCCTTCTTGTCTCACAGCTTATGTTTCATGTTCGTGATGCCCAAAAGAGGAAGATCTATTTTATTGAATTGGATGTGGTTGTTCATTTGTTTTTTTTTTTCTATTGAGACTTGTAATATTTTCATTCTTTCAAGTTTCGTTAAGATTGCTAATGTTATTATTGGGAAGTTTGATGTGCTGGCACTTGTTGGTTTTGAGAAACTAATGCTTGGATGCTCTTTTTGGATATATTTTCTATTCCGAAACTACTACTTTATTTTTTTCTATTGAGACTTATAATATTTTCATTATTTCAAGTTTCGTTAAGATTGCTAATGTTATGATTGGGAAGTTTGATGTGATGGCACTTGTTGGTTTTGAGAAACTAATGCTTGGATACTCTTTTTGGATATATTTAAATCAGTTTTATTAGATTTATATTCAAATAATAGTTGAATTTTTTTCACAATAAACAAACATGTTTCTAAAAACATTTCATTATTTAAAATACTAGTTCAAAATGATATGATAAATACTAAATGAAAAAACATGTATTTGCTGAATGCTAACCAAAAAAATGTTTTGCAACATTGATTTATAGTAGTTGCTTTTGAAATCTTAGAAAATATAAGTTTGAATTATAGCAACTATAATGAATTGCTAGTGCATTTAAAGATTTATGCACACAAATAATCATATATATTGCAAACCAAAATTTTGTTTTGGAACAATAATATATATTTTTAGATTTTGAATTCATCAAAAATAAAAATTTGAGTATAATATACAAACTTGGTGTTTTGAGAGGAATTGTTGTATTCGCATGTGTATTCTTTTTCACTCAATGAAAAAACATAAAAGCAGAAGATGACCAATGCGCAAGTAGTATGTACCGAGTCGTTCAAACTGAAACACTTCCCCTATAGCAGCATTTTTAACTGATGGCACTGCAACTGCGCCAGAGAGGACCACCTTCGATTGTGCGTTCAGATCATTGATCCAATCATCCAGTTCTGCAGGATTCTGAATATATATATATATATATATAAGTAAAACAATTTAAAAATAATAAGTTAAAAATAATAAGTTAAAAAAAAAAGATAAAAATAAAATAAAAAAGCAAAAAAATAAAAATAAAAAAGCAAAAAAATAAAAATAAAAAAAAAGATAAAAATGAAATAAAAAAACAAAAACAAAAACAAAAATAAAAATAAAATAAAATAAAAAATAAATAAAAGGAAATACTTACATCAGAATTAAATAACTTGTCAAACAATCTGACTTCCACGTTAAAAGGATCAATTCTAGGGGATGGGGCAGCAACCCAGTGTAGAACACCCTGGATGAAAGAGATGAAACAGTAACCAACAAGAAACGATTCAAAAGAGCCATTAGAACATGGTCCCATAGGTTTGTTCATTTTTGACTAAGATACTAATCACCTAGCAAGTTGATAATTTTCAAACCTAAAAATTATTGATAAATTTTCTACATTAATACGTATAGGCGTCAAGTGGGTCCGACGGCCCAAGTCCAACAGCACGAGGCTATAGACAGTCCAGAATCGTGCATGGGCCAGGCAGGTATTGGCCCATACCACAATTCATGGATGTTAGCCCAATAATCTTCCATGGACCAACCTCAACACAGTCTAAAGCCCGATGGAAACGTTCTAAAACATAAGCACCCGCCCACTTAGAGGTGTCAAACGGGCCGGCCCAGCACGGCACGGCCCGTTTTTCACGTGCCCAGCCGTGCTGCCGTGCCGTGCCGGGCACGGCACGGTCACTGTACCGTGCCGTGCCCGGCACGGCACGGTTTTTTAAATTCGGGCACGGCACGGCCCGTGGGCACGGCAAGGCCGTGCCGTGCCATGCCGGCCCGCTCGGGCACGGGCGCACGGCAAGGCAGGGCAAACGGGGCGGGGCGGGTCGGGTCTGTTTGGACCCGACCCGCGGTCTTTTTACCGGGGGCGGGGCCCGGTTGGGTCACGAGTCACGACTCAGTGAGTCGTGACCGTGAGTCGTGACTCGTGAGTCGTGACTCGCGACTCACGAGTCACGACTCAGGCACGCGGGCCGACGTGCCGTGCCAAGGCACGAGCCGTGCCGGGCCAGGCACGGCTAGGCTCGTGCCAGGCACGGCACGGCTCGTGCCGGGCACGGCCCGGCACGTGGTTTGTTCGGCCGGGCCCGGCACGGGCCCGGGCACGTTTTTTTATCGTGCCGGGCCGGCCCAGGCACGGCCGAACCGTGCCGTGCCTCGTGCCGGGCCGGCCCGGCCCGTTTGACACCTCTACGCCCACTCAATTTCATTTTTTTTTTTAAATGACAGGTTAACTTGGACATAAATCCAATAGCTGTTAGATTTTTGTCTATTAAAATATAATATAAAATTTAAAAAAATTATTATTTTAAATTTTCCATCGACCTAAAAATGATTCTAATCTAGTCCAAGTTGGCCTAGGTTAGTCGTGGAAGGAGCCAGGCAAGTTTTCATGCCTCCCTGTTCGTGCTGGTTTTAAGCAGATAAAACCCCATGGCATGGCTTGGCCCCGTAAATTGCTGCAACCAGCTAGAAAGCCATGTTGGGCCAAGTTCCCATTAAGTCATAGTGGCGAGACACGACCCAGATGGATCAACCATGTTGTGTCATGCAGAGCAAAAATGGCCTGCCTGGGCTTCAAAAATTCAGGATGTGCCATTAAACTTCACTCCAGTGGCTAGGGGGACAGAAATTCAATGATTGTAGAGTTTATGCCCTTTTATATATTAAAAAAATCAAAAAAATCAAAAAATAAAAAAATAAAAAATAAAAAAATATAATTTTTTAATAAAAAGTTTAAATATAGATTAAATATTTAAAATTTTTCATCCTCAGTTATATATCCATGCCCTTTCATTCTCAGTTCTATAGATTAAATATATATTGAATATTAAATATTTAAATTGATTGTAGAGCTCTATGGGACTACGGCTCTAATATCCAATTACAGAATTGCGATTATGCTAACATCTAATAGTATCATAATCCAGAAATTTTTTTTAATTATTTATAAATATTAGTTAAGTATTTTCACATACTAACCAAAATATTAACTAATAACAAATAGTGAATATAATAATAATAAAATTAACATTAATTTAGATATTATCATAATAACACCTATAAAATTATATTTTCTCATATGCCCAAAAAAATATAAAATAATAATTTCAGTTATTTGAATTTATTTTAAGATGATAAAAAAATAAAAATTTTATAGGTGTCGATGAAGAAAAATTACAATATACATATTGTTAAAAAAATATATACATATAAAAATATAGATGACACGAATCACCTAAAGAGATTTGTCAATCTAGAGGTGTCAAACGGGACGTGCCGGGCCGGCCCGGCCCATTTTTGGTAAGCACGACCGTGCTTTCGTGCCCGGCACGGTTTATTCAGGGCAGGCCCAGCACAAGAAGATAAACTTTCAAGCACAAGAAGATTTTGAATAAAATATTTTATTTTATTCAAAATTATAGATTAATAAATAAATAAGTATGTTAATTTAAATATTAAAAAATAATTATCTCTATCTTTGTTTATCTTACCTTCGGTCTAGCCTCACACTCATATTAAAAAATAACAAATAGTTAATTAATAAAAATGAAATAGACTTGTACCTAGACATGATAATTTGACCGAAAATTCAAGGTTGAAATTAAGTTTTTTTTCATTGTATTGACCCTTCACCTTAAAAAATTTAAGAATAGATAAACTTTATTAGTTTTGATACATTTTAATATAATTAAAAATAAAAATGTTAAAAAAAATTAAAGAAGATTTGACATAATATGTATATTGTAAAAACATATTAAAAAGTATTAATACTGGTAATACTGATCACCTTAAAAGACATGCCGATCAATGCACAAAAAAATATTATATATTATATAATTAACGAAATATATTTTTAGTTTTTTTATTGTATAATTCGTAAGTAGAGTTGTCAAATGGGCTGGCTTGGATTGACCCGGTTTGGTTTTAGGTGGCCCAATTAGGCCATCAAGTCGTGCCTGGCACGGAACAGTACAATAATTATGCTATTCTTGGCTCTGCATGACCTGTTGGCCCGGCATGTTGAGAAATCATGTCAGGTCGGGCTCGTGCTTGTTGGTTTTTAATTTTTAATAAAATTTTCTTAGATTATGTATTTAGTTCATGTTATATGTTTTTAATATCTTAATAGTTTTTTTCATTATTTTTAGTAATTAGTTAATGTTAATTATTTTTAATACTTTATAATTTATGTGTATCAAACTATTAGTATAAGTGTATAAATTTATAAAGTATTAAAACTTAAATATGAATAAAAATAAAAAACCAATGAAAAATAAAAATTCAAAAAAATTAAATATTCAAGTTTCAATCATCAAATAAATCAACCCACAAAGATACAAACTCAAGTCTCAAAGTAATATCAAAACTAAAAATTAAATAAACATAAATACAATGTAAATGAGTAAATCGAGATCAAATATTAGAATCAGATATAAGTGTCGCAGTTCAGTAATCGTCAACCATCAATGTCATCAATTATCATATCATTCTCAATATCAATATCATATGAATTATTATCAGCAATTAACTTATCCACTTTTATTTCATTCCCAACACGATCCCGAATGTCCATACTTGAAATTTCTCAATTTTTCATGCATATTAAAATCTCAACAATATCTGGATGTAATCTTGATTTCCTATCCAAGATTTCATTCACGGTAACAGAAAAAATATATTTAGATGTTATGTTTGACACTGGATTAGTCAGTAGACCCCGTATTATTTTATATAGTATGAAAAAAGTGGATACATATGATTTTCATCACTTTAATATATTAATATTCTTAGTATCAGTATATGATAGGATTGAGCTGTAATCGGTATCTAAATATCGAGACAACTCGCTCCTATTCGACAGTCCACTTCGTTGTTTCCTCCTCGCTAACTGAATAGAAAAGTCATCGTCTTTGAATATTGTATTCATGTCCGTACTCGAAGTTTTACTACTACTATCAATATATCTAGTATCATAGTATATAAACAGTTCTGTCAATGTCTCGTGAATGAACACTTCAAGTGGGTCTTCCAGGTTAATGCATGAGGAAATGTAAGTCAGGGCATTCTCAATCTCTTCCACCTTAACCCTGGTGTCCATGCATGTAACCATATAATAAAGAGATAAAAAGGTGGATAAGTACTTTAAGTACTAGATTTTCATCTCTACAATCATATAGCTAAGTATCGGGTCATCTCAATACTTTCTAAATATGTTATTAATCTTACATATACACATGAGTGCAATCAAGCGTGATAGTATAAACTGTTGAACACATGTTCGTCATGTCATAAAAAAATTTTCAGGAATTTCATAAATAAAATTTTTGTAGCCTAGTCAGTATTATCAATAATAAGTTCATCACTCTTACTATTGACATAATTAGATATTACGTGTTCGTATCCAACACATACTTCTAAATATCAAGTGTAATTCCCATGGTGTCTTACATCTCATTGAAAATTTTTCTTTGTATGATTCATAAACAAACAGAGATTATTGAATTCATGTTGTCTGTGAGGCATGCGAATATATTTTTATAAGTTACTTTTATTTTCTTAAGAGGAGGTACATACCTTTATCCTCAATTGTACAAACAGGTTAATCACGTGACACATGCTTTTAACGTAAAAAATTTCTTCTGATTGACCATCTCTAATAATTATAACAAACATGTTAATTGTTATTTTATTATTAGATATATTATTCAAAGTGATACTCAAATTTTATTTTGAATTTTATATTTTTAAAAAATTTTTATCATGCACTCAAAAATGACTGGGCTATCATAAGAATGAAGAATCTCAGAGAATCCTAAATTTTTTTTTATTTATTATTTATTTTGAATCTATATTGTGGCTGGTGAGACATCCATTAAATACATTATCAATACTAGTTTATATATCGAACATATGGACATAAATTTTAGAGTGAGGAGGGGGGGGGGGGTGGGGGATTTTATAGATTAATAAAATAATAAATTTTTTAAAAAGTAATTTTTTGATTTTTTTTTTGATTTTTAATATTTAAAAAAAGGGCAAAATTTTTAGGGATATCAGATTTTGTTCCATAGCCATTGGAGGTGAAATCCAATGGCTTAGATTGAATTTTAGAAGTTTTTTCTTCTGGAATATAAAGAAATCGAGCCTCGAACTCAGGTCGAAAAAGACTATGGGTCGAGTTTGGGCCTGACGAAACTTTTGAATTTGTTGGGCCTCGGGTTGTCGGTTCGGGTCCAGGGCGTTGGGCTAGGTCGGTCAAGGCACATCTCGGCTCGTGCTGAGATACCATGCCTGGCCCAACACATTGCCCGGTTGGCCTTGATATGGCACAACATGAGCTGTGCCATGAACAGGCTCGACACGGGTCATTCCCATGTTGTGCCTCAGGTCGGGCTGGGTCGACCCACTCGTTAGACAACTCTATTCTTAGGTTTATTAGTAGGAATGATAAAATAAAATATTTTAAACTAGAAAATTAATTTATTATTAATGAATTTAGAAAACATAATGAAATGATGTCCGTAACAAAGTTTTAAAAGGCGAGGCATTTTTGTATTCATGAGGCGAGTCGTAAGCCTCGAGGCTTTGAGACTTAAGCTTTTTGAGGTTCATAATATGTAATTAATTGATATTTTAAAAAATATAAAATAAAATAGCATAAATAAAAACATGAAAACAATTTTTTACAATTATTAAAAAAAAACATACTAGTTCATTACTTTCACAAAAAACCATAACAAAATCATAAAAAAAAATAGATTCGACCATACTAATAGTTTCAAACTTTAATAAAAAGACATAACCAAGTCATGAAATAAGAATACTAGAGTAAATTATTTCAATTTAAATCCTCCTCTCCAAGGGCAATATCATTCTTATCCAATGTATCAAAAATATAAAAATGTTCACTATCATGTATTTTCATTTCATGTAAATCTTCATCTTCATCAAATGGTGTCAAATTAAACTCATTCTCTTTGTCTTTGCCTTCACTTGTACCTAGCATAAATTATTAATTAGGTGTAAATATTTTAAGTTTATTATTAAATTTAATCAAATTTATGACTTTAATTTTTGAGTACGTACTTGATGCTTCATTATGTTTCCTTTTGTAGGAATGTAAAGAAATCATGTTATCTGATGATGCTTGAGTCTGTTGGGAGTCGGATGACACAACTCTAATAGCATCGACAGTGAATAACTCATCATCCTGAAGCCATCAAAGATCAAGAGGGAGGAGGGGATCTTCTTTCTCCGCAATCTACTTATCATTCGAATCAACCTCCTCTACCAAAATCGGATCAACATTTTGTTTTTTTTGTAGACTTTGTTTTCTTTGTAGATTTCGTTTTCTCAATCTAGTATTGTATCTTACATATAAATATATACATATAACTTTAAAAAAAAATTTAAAACATGAAATTGATCATAAATTTATTTTAATGCAAGGACAAATTTTATATCTTGAGGTATTATTTTAATAAAAATTAAAATGTCATTACATATTTTTGTTTTGGCCTCCAAATATAATTTTCTCAATAATTTTGGCATGTTTTTATCAATTTTTTATTTCAACAAAAAATTTTCAACTTTGTTTAGTAGCCGTGAAAACTGAAATCTCTTTAGAATTAGTGGGTTGTAACAAGTATTATTTTATTACTAATTACTTAAATATCTCTGCCGTGTCGTCTGCTTCTCTCACGTGGCAGCCATGTTCCTGCGGTGAGCCTGCCACCATATGGTCGTGGTTATGGTTGTTGAGGCTTCTCGTTTAATAAGACCAGAGATGTCAAGATTGGTTCCGAGATGGACCACAACTCCACTTCTGGGATATCAATGTCGTTTGTGTTTGTCGTCAAATCGCAATCATCTGGCGAGCAAAACCACCCTGCCCAAGTTAGTTTTTGATGTTCTACTGGTTTTTTTCCTGTCGAGCAGTTACGTTTTTTACAAATGACTCAAGGCATTTTGTCGGCGCCTCGCCCTGAGGCGCGCATCATGGCGCGCCTCAAAATCACCTTTGAAAACCCTGGTCCGTAATATTTGATATCTAGATTTATTGTCGTGATATATTACTCATATATCTCATCATATATTATGTCGATTTTAAGTAGAAATTAAATAAAAAAATTAGGATTTCATACGATCCTCACTATTTATTATAATTTTATTATATATGAATGTTTGATGAGGTTTTTATAGATATATGATATTTAAAATAAAATGTCTATTATAATATTTTAAAGTAATGGTCACACTATACATGTCAACCATGTTGTGCTGTGCCGGCATAACCATGTCACCGTGCTATTTCAGATACGATATGGTATAATTTTCGTGTCATGCCAACATGACATGGGAATCATTTGGTCGGCCCAGTACTACATGGTGGCATAGTCTAGTGTAGTGCTATGCTCGACCTTTCATACAGAATCTGTTGCATGAAAATGCAAAGGATGACCGGCTTATGTGGCCGAATTTTTTTTTAATCACCATACGGGATTTGACCCTTGACCCCTAGGTGATTCTGAGTTGGTGAGCAGTCGGGCTGGTGGATTGTGCTTCCTGGCTAGGCATATGGTTCCTGGCCAGTCATAAGGCAATGCTCTTGCAAGCCTAACACGGCATGACCCTTGCTAGCCCAACATAGATTGGCCCTTGCCAGCCCAACACTGCACAAGCCGTGCTAAGTCGTTTCATGCTGGGCCAGACATGGCCGAACTGTTCTATCACGGGCCGTGGATAGGTTGCTTAGCTTAGTTGATGCCTCTAGGTATCATTATTAATATGTGTGATATAATTAACTTAATAGGTTAAATGAGAATGAAATTTGTCTATTCTACTTTATTGAACATAAAAAAATTGAATAAAATATTTTAGTACACATTGGAGGTCATGAGTTTCATAATTTGGTTGTTAATGATCCTAAAAAAATTTCAAATAGAAATTAGGCATGTTTGGAATTATACTTACATAATATTAGATTTATATATTGATTACCAACATGTGATATATTATTGTATTACTAGTAAAATTTATTAATATATTATTCATAAATTAGATTTTGAGATAAAAATTTTATTTTTGAAATTTATTCATTTTTTTTATGATATGATGAATATGTATTTGTCTGCGTATATTTTTAATAATTGTATTGTACTTGAGTTTATATATAATTTTAATATTATGTTTAGAATTTATATAAGACAACTTGATTTTAGTTATATTTTTAATATTAAGAATATGTGTTATATAATTAATTAAATTATAAAATAAGAATAAAAGTGGTTTATCCCATATTAAAAAAATATAAAAAATTTATTAAAATACTCTTGTACACCTAGGACACACCATGAGTTTCACACTTTTGTTGTTAGTAGACAAAAAAAAATTTTAAATGGATATTAGACATGTTTGAATTCCTCTATGAATCTTAGGGTTAAAATAAAAAAAATAAAAAATATATTATACATGAGTTTCAAACAGAAGATTCTGATGTATGGATTTATAAAATTTTAGCTTATATATTTATATATTATGATATTTGATATGATAATTATTGCAAGACTTCGAGTATAAATATGCATACCATTTTTAGAGATGATGCATTTTCATATGTTCGATACTTAGATACAAATTACTATTTTATCATATTACATGTTGATAATAATAATTTAAATGTATTGAGATTATGAAAATCATACGAATTCATATGTTTCGCGTTATCAAAGATGATACATGATTTATTGATCTATTCAATGACTAGTATTATTTTAAATAAAAGATTTAAAATATGATCTAATATTCTAAAAGTAATTTTATATTTAAAAAATTGTGAATAATCAAAATTATGTATTCAGGATATAGTGAACGAGCTACCAGTGAATGGTGGCTTATGCGATGATTTTGAAGTTATTGAAGGTAGCATTAATTTCAGAAGTAGACGTTATTATCTTAATAATACTACTGACACAAATTGATCATGAGTATTAGCCTTAGCTATTTATAGAACTGATATGCAATGTGTTTATTTTATTGAATTATTTATTTTTTTCTTTTAATCTTTTTAATTTATTGTTATTTGTAATATGATATTATGATGTTCAAAAAAAAAAATACGTAACTTTTTTTATTGAGTTATGATATTATGAATTTAATCATTTCAATTTATACTGCAATGCATACAGTATAATTTTGTATCTATATTTTTTAAAAAATAAATTCCTTTAAAAGTTTAAAATTAAAAATAAAACCAGATACTACACTCCATTGTGCTGGTGGGGTGCTTGTGCCCACTGCCACAGTGGAGTGGGGTGGGTGGCTCCGTGGCACTTGGGAGTGCCAGACTGCCAGTGTGCCACTGCCAGCAGCCAGCCACTGCAGGTGCAGTCTGCAGTGCAAGTTATGCAGGGGCACTGCCAGTTCCACTGCCCAATGCCCAGTGGCCACTGGGACTGGCTCTGGCACTGCTCACTTGCACTGAACACTGGCCTGGCCAATGGCAATGCAGTGCTGGTGCTGGGCCTGACTGCGAACGACCCAGCACGTCTTGGCACATCCGGTTCTGAAAGGCATGCCATCGGGCCATGTTTGAATGACCTACAATGTATCCGTGCCGGCACGACACAACATGGGGATCCATTTCTATGTCCGTGCTATTTTCCTGGGCCAAACCAGGATTGTTCAATCCATTTGACACCTCAACCATTGCTACTATTTACCCTGTAAGTAATTGATGTTGCTGTCAACTCCATCAAAAGGGGAAGTGTTTCTGCTCCAAAATAGGGAATAATTTCTTACCCATATTTTTAAAAATTTTAAGGTACAATTAGACACCACATTTGTTCCTATCTAAGGCATGCCAAGAGTGCTTAAGCATATATCCCTTATTTTATTATTATTTTTAATTATACACATATTTAATAATTATTTATTGTCTTTCAATTTATATATAAATATAAATTTAAATAAAATGAATGCTATTTATAAGTGTCAAATTTGCTGTGTTGGCATTGCTTCATGGGAGGTCGGCAATCATGACTCGATAGCCCTCCTTTCTCAACCCAGCGTACTTGGTCAGACAAGATTTTGCTGGGCCGGGTTGGCAATGGTATGACACTGCCACTGGCCAGTGACTATGTCAATGCAGGGGCTACAAGCCACTGCCCAACTGCCCAATGGCTGAGTGGCAATAGTCATTGGCCAGTTCAGGCACAAGTGGCCATAAGCCATTGTCCAATTGGCTAGTGGCTGAGTGGCAGTCTTGGTACGGTTGTGACATTGAGTTTAGATGCTTATTTATGAAGGGTAAAAGAAAGCATAAGCCTACGTAAGGGAATCTAGATGCTTATTTATGGAATATGAAATTTGAAAAAAAAAAACACAAGGATAAAGAGTCATATCCTCTCACACTGATCTGGATTCTCTCAATCCGAGAGAAATTATGTGAGAATATCTATATATCTAAATTATCATGTTCCCAACAATATCTTTATTCAATTTAAAGGTGTCAACTGGGCCGGCCTGGCCCGGCCCGGCACGAGGCACGACACGGTTCGGTCATGCTTGGGCCGGCCCGACATGGAATATCCCGTGCCCGGGCCTTGTAGTCCCCGGGTAAGGCACAACCCGTGTCGTGCCGAGGCCAACCGGGCCTCGTGCCATGCTTGACCCAGCACGGTTCGGTGGCCCGTGGCACGCCTCGTAGGCACGGTGGAGGTCACCGTTCACACCCATCCCGGTGTCCTGCACCCGCAGTCCCGCACCCTCATGGGTCACGGTGGGTTCACTGTGACTCAGGACTCTCGGGCCAATGCCAAGCCAAGCGTCCCATTCCCCTTCCCGCAAAAAGACCGTGGGTCGGGTCCTATTGGACCCGACCTGATCCCCCCCCCAACGTATAAAAAAAAATTTAAATTGTTGTTGTTGGATCTCGCCTCCAATGGCTAGGGGGCAGAATCCAACGGCCCCCATGATTCTGCCCCCTAAAAAATTAAAAAAAATCAAAAAATTGAATTTTTTTTTAAAAATTATTTTCTTTAATCTATAAAATTCACCCAATCTTTCTATAACATTTATGTTTTTCATAAATATTTATTCTCTCAAATCTTATATTTTTTCTCTCAAAAATCTTGCTATCTCTTGGGAAGTCAGGATTTCATCATTTGGTTTGGCGTTTTGGGAATCTCAACTTGAGTTTTAAATTTTAAGCTAGACTGTGGTGCATCATGCACGTGTCGACCTAACTGCTTTATCGGGTAATTTATTTTAAGTTTTTTTTTTCTCTCTTCAGTCTCTCTCTCTAGACCTGAAATAGATAAATTTAAAATCTATCATCTAGTCTCTAAATAAGTGTCTTGTTTAATAAAAATCCTAAAAAATGATAAATATTAATGAAACATATTTTAATTTAGAAAATGAAAATATTACATTGAAGTTTGAGGTTGCTAAAACTTTAGTTTCTCCAGTCGTTTCAACCCAAACTTCTAAAAAATAAAAAATTAGGACTTCTGTAGTTTGGACTCATTTTAATATAATAAAATAAAAAAAATATTATGGGTGAGGAAGAAGAAATGACACAGTGCAAATATTGTATAAGACTTTTAATATATAAGAGTTCATTTGGGACTAGGTCACTTAAGAGGCATGCTGAATTATGCACCAAAAAACATGATCTATTAGATCCTAGGCAAACCCAACTTGGCACTGCATTTTTTGAGACTAGATCGAGTTCAGTCTCAAAGTTTACTTTCTTCGTATACTCCAGCGAGTTGGGTAGGGACGACATGACAAGATTTATTACATTGATGAGTCTTCCGATCAGATTTTTGGAAGATCCGAGGGTAGTGCGCATAATGCAGACATATTTTTAGTCTGCTTATCATAAGATTCCTAGGTCCACATCTAAGAATGACGTATTAAAATTATATAAGTTAGAAAAACAAAAAATAATTAATGAATTTATGGCATATAGTGGAGTTGTGTCCGTGACGTTTGATATCTGAACAAGTCATGATGAATCATCTTATGCATGTCTCACCAGCCATTATGTAGATTCTAACTGGACTATGAATAAAAAAATTTTAGGATTTTCTGAGATTCTTCATCCCCGTGATAGTCTGACCATTTTTGAGTGTACGATGAAAATCTTTAGGGAATATAAAATTCAAAATAAAATTTTTAGTGCCACATTTGATAATGCATCTAATAATGTAATAGAGATTAACATGTTTGTTAGGAATATTAGAGATGTACCATTAGGATAGATTTTTCATGTCAGATGTATGTGTAACGTGATTAACCTGATTGTTCAAACTGGTATGAATGTGTGTTCCTCCTTGCAGACAATAAGAGTTTGATAGTCTTTGTTTGTCTGCAAATCTTAAGAAGAAATTCTAATCGGATGTGAGACATTGTTAGAATTGCACGTACCCGATGTTGGAATCATGTGTTGGATACGAACACGTGATATCCGACTATGTCAATAGTAAGTGTGATAAACTTATTATTGACGACACTGATTGGGCTTCAGGAATTTCATTTATGAAATTCTTGAAGATTTTTTATGATACGACGAATGTGTTCGTCGGTTTATACGCCCACGACTTGCATTGCACTCAGGTGCATATGTAACATTAGTAGCATGTTTAGGAAGTATCGAGCTGACCCGACACTTGGTCATATGGTTACAGAGATGGAAACCAAGTACTTGAAGTACTGGTCCACCGTTTTATTTCTTTATTGCCTTGCTGTATGCATGAACCCTAGGATTAAGGTGGAAGGGGTAGAAAATATCATGACTTACATTTCTTCGTGCATGAACCTGGAAGAGCCACCTGAAGCGTTCATTTACAAGAAGTTGACTGACCTGTTCACATGCTACGATATTAGGTATGGTGGTGGTAGTAGTGAGACTGTGATTACAGACATAGATACCTTATTCAGAGATGATGATTTTTCCATTCAGCTAGCGAGGGGGAAATATAGGGGTGAACATAGGAGCGAGCTTTTTCGGTACTTAGATACCGATTACTATTCAATAATATCATATTTTGATACTAAGAATCTTGATATATTACAATGGTAAAAATCATATGAGTCCACCTATCCCGTGCTATCTAGGATGACACGGGATCTTCTGACTCCTCCGGTGTCGAGCGTAGTGTTGGAGTTTGCTTTTTTTATTATAGTAAACATGATTTCGGATAGGAGATCGAGATTACGTCCAGATATTGTTTAGGCATTGACTTGTTTGAAGGATTGGGAGGATTTGAGGTTTAGCATTCATGATCGTGCTGGAGCTGGGACTGTGACAGAGATTGCAGCCGCATCCACTGTGAAAGCAGAGGAGTTGATTGCTGATGATGATGATTCATATGATACTGATCTTGATGTTGCGGTTGATGATACTCATGATATGTTGATTGACGATTGATGATGATCTACTATTTTTTGATTTTATGTTTTGTTTTTTATTGATTGTATATTTTATTTATACGTTACTTTGAAATTTTAATTTGTTTGGTTCGGACCTTTGGTATTTAATGGCTGATTGGTCATTTTTAATTTGGTTTGCTAATGTTTTTTTTACGTTTTAATTTTTTTTTAACAAAATTTATTGATTTATTTATTTTTTTGTTTTATTTTTTTTATTTAAAATTTTATAACTCTATTATTTAATTCTAATAAATTATAAACTAATTTTATTTTAAATTATAAAAAAATTTAAACTTTGTAAATTTAATAAAATTTAAATAATTTTTATTTAATAAATTTATTATATTATACATTATCTATAATTTTATATATAATTTAATATATTATATAATTAAACTAATATTTAAAATTATAATTTTTTTTAAAAAAAAAATTTACCTGGCCCGTATGACCAGGTTAGGCCCTGCCGGGCCTGGCCCGCCACGGTATATTAACCGTGTAATGCCTTGCCCGGCACAAAAGCACGGTCGTGCTCTAAAAAAATGGTCATGGCCGGCCCGGCGCAACTCGTTTGACACATCTAATTCAATTTCAATAAAAAAAGATAAGCCCCATTTAAAATCGATTTATGATTTCCTATCTTTGATTTTTCTTCTTTATTGGATAGCCAGTGTTAGTCCTTTTATCAAGTGTGAAATTGTACTACTTATGTATCACATTAAATTTATCGGGAAAGTTTGAAAATAGAGTTTAAGCTGTGTAAAATGTTAAATATAAGAAGTTATAAAGCGCATGCCCTCCTCAATTTAAAGTCAGTATAGTTCAAGGGTGAGCACATTTTCTTAAGTTTTTATCCTAATTTCTTTAATGGGATGATCCATAGGATGTTGTCCTAGATGGGAATATGTCCATAGCAGTCTTTAGGAAAAGGATAATCTGTGACCCTATTTGATTTTATATTGCCTTTATAGAACTTTTTAAGGGCAGACACAAGAGGTGGAGCCAATCTAGTTTCAGCCATCAAGCAATCCATGTAGATTGGGGTGTAATGGAGTTTTGAAGTCAGGGTGACAGGGCGGCAGAATACTCTCATTTTATTTTTTATTCATTCCTCATCTCCTTTAGGAGTTAATGTGTTCCATTGATAGAGGGTTATAAGTAAAAGTTGGTTATCATTTAGTCATTGTCCACTTAGGAGGAGTGTCCTTTCAGCCAGTGAGAGAAAAGCTACTTCACTACTGCTGCAGGCAAAGTTTCTCTTGAAATTAAAAGAAATTCAAATGGAACTTTCGTAGGAAATTAATTTTGAAATCCTGTGAGGTTAGTGGAAAAATAAACAAAGTAAAGGTCGACAGGATCGGACAAATGAAAATAAATTTCAAAAGGACTTTTCCGTGATGAGATCCAATTTCAATTGTAGTGTAAGTTGGAGATTAAAAGATAGTTCTCTATTTTTACAAGTCATAAAGTCCCTCTTATCTTTGCTCGGGTCTCTTCGTCCCTATCAATATTTGTATACAAAGGTGAGAGGAGGTCTAAGTGATAAGGTTGGGGAAAGAAAGGATTATGACCTCAGAGCTCACATAGGGTAGCCCTATTCTATTCTTCCCTAGAGTGAGCGAGATAAAAGTGGTTTAGCGGGAATTCCTTCATTCATTCCTAATAGAAGTCATGTGGGTTAGAATTCCTGTCTCTAAGTAGTGCTAAAGTTTTTAATCCTTCTATGGAAAATGAAAAGGTTGAAAGGGTCAAATAGGCTTTGAATTAGCAACCCATGAATCTTTTACAACTAGGGTTGCTTTCAATTTCCATCAAAATGAAGGTCCAAAGGTTAAAATAAGTTACATATCAGGATTCCCTTTTCTACCAATGATAGGGTGTCTGCCATGAATGTCAGGACAACTAATTGAATAACTATTAGAGCTTTTTATGGAGAATAAAGCAATCAAATTTTTGTCAAAATGTATTCCTATTTTCATTTCAAAAAGACACCAAAAAAGTGCATTTTAGTGCATCGATTGTTGGTTATAAGTCCAAAGCTCAAGCTGATTTTGGAAAGGCTAGGGAACATGGGTAGAGTATGCTTGCTTCTTATCTGGGCAATGTAATTTTTTTTTTAATATTAAGTATGAAATAGAAGTACGGAAGGATAATATTCATTTCGATTGGAATGGTAAAGCTTTATCATTAGGAGTTTCTTTCCATATAATTCCAAGTCAGTTTCACCAACCCAACGTGTGAGTCAGCCAGACGAGAGAGATAGATAGATAGATAGATAGATAGAGATAGATAGATAGATAGAGAGAGATAGAGAGAAATAGAGAGAGAGATAGAGATTTTATATCAATGATTTAACAGATCCTACCATTCGGCAAAAAAGTAGGCAAATGCTAATCCAATTTATCTATATCACCGAAAATTTTGTTTACCTGCTTGAAACATAGTCACAGAGAGTTTATCATAAGGCCTATCCAGAGCTAGCTTTCCTCGGGTTTGATTCTATGTTTCGTCCTCATTGACCTAAGAGCTGGTTTAAAGGTCTTCCTCGAGGTCTTAAGGTCATGTTTTTTTGTTGGGGGTAACTTATAAAATAAATTTTTACTTAAATATATTTTTTATTACCAGTTTTCTTTTGTGGGATATTAAGCTATGCCAGCATATTTAATTATAGTTGCTAGGGCTGGTAGAGGGCGAGAGCTTATTGTAGTATTAAACTATGGTTTGTAAGCTATTGGGCCTTTCATGTGTGAAATGACTAAGGTAATTTTTTTTTCATCTTTTCAACAAGTGCTAGTTTCTCGCCATAAAGCTAAAGTGAGTGAGAGAAGTGAAGTGTGCTGATCCAGAAGAACTAATGTACCAACCTAGGCACATTAGTTCAGATGACATTTTTTTTTTGATAACTATCAGTTCTTTCATTAGTTTGGGCCAATTGTTGTGCTCCTCAACTAATTTCTTGGGGAGACGTGCCATCTTGTTTAGGCATTGTAAGTCCAAGTTGGTTGAGTATGAGAATCAAAGTAGGATATCATGCCCTAGATTATCTTGTCAACTACTCCAATTATGTTCGTGAGGGTGATATGTTATTTTATGGATTTTGTATGTGAATAATAATTGTATTATAAAAATAATAAGTTTGAAATCATACTAGTTGATAAGTACATTTAGTTATAATTACAAATGAGAGATCATGAGAGACTCTAATATTTGTTTGTGATTGATGTGACATATGGTAATAGAAATATTATATTGTCATAGAAGAGATATGCCTTATATATACTCTCTTGTATTTTTCTTTTCATTTTGTATTCGAACTAGAGGTGTGAAATGGGCCGGGCTGGCCCGGCCCGGCATGGGCAAGGCACGCTACCGTGCCTTGCCCCGGCTCGTCGAGTTGTGCCGGCACATGGCACAGTACATGTGATCACGCTTCGAACGTGGTCAATGTGAGCTGATGCCCGACAGGTGAGGCTTTCCGAGCCCTGAAATGGCGAAGACGTGCGATGGCATGGCAGGTGCTGCCGAAATCTTACTTTTTAAAAGAAAAATTAGGGTTTTATCCGACCTAAACTCGGCTGAACCTGACAGTTTTTGGGCCATAGGTCTGTGCCCGGTCGGCATGGTAGTTCGATTGGGTAGTCTAAAATCGGGTATGGCTATGCCAGGCTGGCCCGTTTGACACCTCTAATTTGAACAAATATTTTCATTGTGCTGAATACTAACTTTTTATTCGATATGATCCTATAGTTGATTCATGTATAGGTGTCCAAAGGGATGGGTCCGGCCGGACCTGGCAAGCCCGGCCTATTTCTTGGTGGTCCAATTGGGCCACCGTGCTCCAACCCAGCCTCACTCCTAAGCCCGATACTCGACGAATATGAAATTCTGTTGGGCCCATAACTTCACTCGCTATTATTTTTATCCAACCTTAGACCTGAGTTGATTGTTCCAGAAGCTAAAGCTTTTGGAATCAATGACTATTCGGGTTGGTTTGACGGTCGAATCGACCCAACTAGCAAAAAAAAAATTAAAAAATTTAAATCTAAGCAGTTGGATTTTGCATACAATAACTATGGGGCAGAATCCGATGAATCTAAGAATTTTACCCTTTTTTTTAATTAAAAAAATTATTAAATATTAAAAAAAAATATTTTTTAAAAATATATTTTCTTAATTTATAAACTCTCCCCCCCCCCACTCATTCTAAGATTTATGTTTTTAGATTATATAAATTTCTCTGTTTCTCAATTTTTCTCTATCTCATATTCTTGATTTTGGTTTTGGTGTTTTGCCTTTTGGGACTTGGGTGTGGTGTGTATGCGGTGCATACATCAAAAAGTTAAAGTTTACGCATTATGATTTATGAGTATTTTATTTATTTATTAGTTTTTATTTTTAAAGTTTTCATTTTTAAATTCTAACATCTTCTTCTCTCTTTTCTTTTAGTCCTAACTTGTAGTCCTAAGTCGAATCTAAAAAATAAAAAATAAAAAAATGATAAATAATAATTTTAATAATGAAAATGAAATATATTATAAATTAGATAACCAAAACCCTTTAAAAAGGTCCGAGACTGTTGAAATTTGGGTTTCTCCGGCCGTCTCGACTCAAATATCTAAAAAATAAAAAATTAGAAGAATATTAGTATTTTGGACTTGCTTTAAAATAAAATAAAAAAATATTAGGAGTGCTGAAGAAGAATCGACACAGTCCACATATCCCGTGCTATCTAAGTTAACTTGAGATTTACTAACTCCTCCGGTGTCGAGAATAACATCGAAGTCTATTTTTTTATTATAGTGAATATGTTTTCAGATAGGAGATCTAGATTATGGCCAATTATTGTTGAGACATTAACATGCATAAAGGATTAGAAAGATTCAAGCTTAGACATTCAAGATCGTGCTGCAACTGTATCAAAAGCGGAAGAGTTGGTTGCTCATGATGATTCATAAGACTTTGATGACGATTGAAGATCGAGATGAGATTAAAGCATTGAGATGAGCTTACTTTACTACCCATACCTTACTTCTAGTGATACTGATAATATGATTAATCATATATTTATGATATTTTTTATTTATTATTTTTAGATTGACTTTGTTTATTTATTTTTGTTATTTGACTGAGGCTTGAACGTGCTATTTTTTTATTATATTCTTTGTTTATTCATTTACTTACTAATGAAATTTGTTTGATGTTTTCTATTTATGATTATGAGATATGAGTTTATTTTTGATGTATTGCATTTTTATCTTTTAATGATTTAATCATGGTCTTACTTTGTTATTTTGTAATTTTTACATATTTTTTGTTGTGAATTATTAGTTTTTAGTTGTTTTATTTATTTAATTTAATTAATTAAATAATTTAATTTTAGTATTAAAATTTAAAATTTATTATAATTTTAAAGTTTGGGATGACCTAATTCATAACTGACCAAATTGACCCAACTTGGCCCGACCTGGCAAGTCCAAGCATAACCTGACTCAAACCAACTACAAACATGGCTGGCTGATCGTGCTGGGCTGGCTCTGCTCAAGTCGTGCCGTGCTAGGCATGACAATGTTACTGTACTGTGTCGGGTAGAGCATGGTTGCTTGATTAGGCAACTAAAAATAGGCCGGGCCGGATCGACCCGACCCATTTAACACATATACATGAATCAGCTAGAGGATCATATCAGATAAAAAGTTAGTGTTAAGCACAATGAAAATATTTGTTCAAATGCAATCTATTTTTATTTCCTCGATCGACCACTTGCTGTCACCATCTGGGACTTGACTAGTGACCGTTAGTTGGTCTCCGGCCCCGTGGACTATGTCAATGGGTCAGACACATATCGTGCCTAGTCCAGCACAAGGCACGACTCATGCCATCTCATCACGACACAAACTTGAACTATTTTTTGGGGTGGCATGGCCTGACACCAGGCATGGTTCCGAACTGTGCCGTGTTGGGCTAGACACGGCTCAATCGAGCCATGTTCGAGCCGTCTGGCCTGGTTGATATCTCTAATACATTCACTTACCTATAATTACAAAACATGAATATATAATGTAACAGTACATATGAAATAACTTTATGTAGCAACCATCTTCTACTTATACCAAGATTCAGCTAAAATTTGTAAGAAGTGACTGAAAAACAAAATGAGCTATGTATAACACATTTTTATTTAAAATTTTTATAATGTGAAAGACATTCATGAGTATTTGAAGAATAATCAACATTTCATAACTATTAGATGCCGGAAGAGATAAAGAAGTATCGTGAAAAGAAAATGAACAGTCCATGGAGGGATAGACCTATTGCCGAATCATTAAGACTATTCAATGAAATGAGGCAAGGCTTGGTTGATGAAGGAAAAGCTACGCTCAGAATGAAGCAAGACATGCAGAGTGATAACTACAATATGTACGACTTAATTGCCTATCAAATCAAGGCAAGTATAATTATCTTTTCTTTCTTGGGTTTATAACTGTATTAATATGTTAGATCTGACTTTTTGATTCTGTGGCAGTTTTCTCCTCATCCTCATTCGGGAGATTATTGGTGCATCTATCCAAGTTATGATTATGCTCACTGCATTGTTGATTCTCTTGAAAATATCACTCATTCGGTATTCTAATAGTTTATTTTATTTATTTTTTTTAAGTAATTTTTGCTCACCATAGTTCATGAAAGTCTACATTTTTGCACTTCTAGTTTTCTTTCTCTGAAATTTGTATGCTAAGAAATATCTCTGATTCTTTTATTTGGAATGCTATAATTCTTTTCTCTTACCTTGTTTATCTATTGATCATGTTGATTTGGTGGTTTAAAATATTTGTGCTATATAAAAAGTGTTCACATCATATATCTGCCATTATATAACCACTAGGGTACCCCCATTTGCATATATGCTTGTAAAACATGATGGGGATTATCATCAATGTTATGAACACTCGTATACATAAATTTACTTAACATATACGTTTACGTGTGAAATTATGGAATCAAATTGACTGAATACTTAAATAACTATTTATATTTGGAAAGTGTTACATTTGTGTGATAATTATTTTTGATGTATATTTTATTTACTCACTTATAAATGAAAACGACTTGATATATGCTTATCACATTATATATGTTAAATTTTAGTCCACAGTAAAATAAAAATATATTCACACAATAAAAAATACTGTTCAAATCAAACATTTATATAATTGGAAAATATGATTGATGTAACTCATAAATTAAGTTTTTCTATCAAAAATATAAAAAGAAAAAAAAAACAAATAATCCAAGTATAAAATGTAATACCCTTCATTAAGCATATTTGTAAAGATCCAGGATGCCAAGCATGAAGGAGTGAAAGGTAAGCTGAGGTCTCTTTAAGATATTCGTGAAGATGTTCAATGACTGCTTTGCTGTATGAATGTATATTATAGTAATGATTTCGCCCCGAATTATCTCGCTAAGGAATAAATATTTAACTTTATTTATTTTGTTCGTTCATGAAATAATTGATTGAAGACTATATATGTTTTTTCTCTCTTTAGGGTTTATAATTCTTATATGTCTAGAGTTTGTTTTCTCAATGGTATTGCTATGATAATATTTACAAATCTTTATAAGAATAATATATAAATTTAATAATACTCAATAATATATCTTATTGGAGCAACTCATAAGCTGAGTATTTTCATCAATATCATAATAAAACAAAAAATATATTAATGTTGGGATTGATTCCTATTTCAATAATTGTCTTGAGTGATAATCATATTGGTGGGGTGGTCGGGCAGGGTCGTGCTCTTTGCTGAGCGAGTGGTCGCCTAGCCTTCTGGGGGAAACAAGTGCAGAGTCATCTTGAAACTTGTGCATGCCGTGACATAGAAACATGATGTCATGATAGACTTAGTGTTGCGACATGGAAATATGATGTCGTGATTAAGTTAGTGTTGGGACATGAAGACATAATGATGTGATAGTTTAATATCGTAATTTGGAAATATTATGTTTTGACTTGTACAATTTGTTTAGTAAAAATAAAGCTAGTTTTAAGATAATGAATTGTAAATTTAAAGCAATGCATAACAATACAATATTGAGAAAATTCTAGAAGCGACACTAGATTTATATTCAATCCTAATATTTGATATTATAACAATATTGAGTAGATCTGAGATTTTAAAAAAAACTTGCGCGGGCATGGACCAACTCACGTGGTCGTCCTTAACTAAACATGTAGTTATTTAAAAAAAACTTATCACATATAATAAGTGAGGTGATTTTTTTATTAAAAAAATTATTTTTTTAAATATAAACATCTATGTCAAGTGTGGTCCAATTGAACCGTGCCTGAAACTCATATCAAGTTTCAGTGCATGGTAGTAGATCGTGCCTTTGGATCATGCCTATAGATATAGCTGTCAAATGGGCCGGGCAGCCTGGGCAGCCCGGCACGACATGCTATAGTGCCCTTCCCGGGCATGTGTAGGGCGGACTCTCGGCACAAATCATGTTGTGTTGAGGGTTTTCAGCCCACATGTCATGCCAGGTACGACATGGGTGCCTGGCAGGTGGGCACGACATGGTTCATGCCTTGCTGTGGTGGCATGACCCATAACTAGGTACAATTTAGAACTATTCCGGGATAGGCACAATTGAACCAAATCATGCTGCGGGCTGTGCTCTTCCCACTCGGCCCGGTTAACACTCTAATTGTGACACTTATTAAAAGGCGTATATAAAATTCATCTCTAAAGTAGCTCCATATCATTCTATTTTTTTAGGTTCTTTGAAAAATATTACTTATATTTTATATTTTATATTTTATCAAATATTTGTGTTCTTTCTTTGAACAATAATATCAAATATTTGTGTTTTTTCTTTGAACTCTTAGATTATCGGAACATGAGTAAATGTTTATATCAATGTTAATTATATTTTATATTTTATATTATTTTCTTATCCTGAAAATATTACTATCACCAATGACAAATATTTGAAAGTTAATAACTATGATAATAGTCCACTTGAATTTTTTTTGATTTCATGTCTCTTAATTTTCATGTTAATTTATTATATGTGAACTATCTTTTCAGATAATTCAATTGATATTATTTTATTTCTATTAATATTTATTTGTATGATCAATAGATGTGAGAAAAAGTATATTTGGAATTTAGATTTGTTGTATATTTTTAGTAGTGAGAGATACAAGTTGATTACTTGATCATTCTAGGAGTTCTGACAAAGTTTATCAATTTTGATATTTACTAGAGAATAATAAACAAAACTAATTTTTGAAGTAGCAATAGATTATTTATTTCTTTCAAATATCACTAGTTATTTTACTCTTGTTTTCACTTATGAATTATAAGTTAGTGGCACATGAGCAAACTTTCATTATATTGGTAATAGTATTTTATTTTAAGAATATTTTTTTTTGTTTTAAGAATATTTTTGTTGTTGTTGGAAAATTCTTGCAAATTATTAATTATTTTATTATTTAATTTGAATCTTTGCTATTTTTATGTGTCTTATATTTTTTGATTGTTCAGTTAGTTTATTATTTAAGTTTTCTTTCTTGATAATATAATATTTATTTTATTTTTATTTGCATGATTAACAAATTTTAATAAAAAATTTATTTGAGATTGAGTAGTTTGGATTGTATCTTTTATTTTCCATTATAATATCTTTTTTTATATGTATGAGTATTTTAGATTTGTTAAATGGCCTAGGTCGGCCCGGGCCTGACACGATTCAATTATGTTCGGGCTGGCACGACATGCTACAGTGCCGTGCTCGGGCCAGTGCCATGCTCGGGCCAGTGTCAGGCACACTCTTGGCATCAATCATGTTGTACCAGGCCAAGGGATTTCAGCCCACGTGCTATGTCAGGACGAGAGATTTCAACCCAAGTACTATGCCAGGCATGTGGGCATGACACGGGCGATCATGCACCGATCATGGTCATGATGGGGGAACAACGAGTTGACACTTGACGGGTGAGGCTCGACGAGGCTCGATGAGCGACGGCCTAATGGCGCCGTAGGTCAAAACCCTAATTTTTTTTAAAAAAATTACCGCCTCAACTTGAATTGGCAGACCTGAACTGGGCCGAATCAGCCCGAACTATGGTGGCTTCAGGCCACGGGCCTGTGTTGGGACTGACCTCCGAGGGATTGTGTCATGCCATGCACGACATGATACTGTAGCGTGTCGTGCATGACACGGCACGCCAGCTAGGTCGGGCCCGAAAAAAATGGGTCTGACCAGCTTAGTCCGGCCCGTTTGACGCCTCTAAGCTGACTATTGTAGCCATTCTTTAGATTTTTATTAAGTTCATTCATCATGATATTTACTAGCGATGTGTATATAAAATTTATCTTTAAAGTAATCATTTATTTCTTTCAGGTAATACTATTTGTTTTATTTCTGTTCTCACTTTAAATTTCTGGATTATCGATAAAATAGCAATTTTGTTTATCAACGGTAATACTATATTATTTTCTATGTTTTTTTTTGTTCTGAGAATATTTTTATCAGCAGTGGAAAATGCTTAATAGTCATTAACTATTATATTATTTATTTTGAATCTGTTACTTTTTCTTGTCATACATTTTTATGATTTTTTTTGTTAGTTTATATTTTGTAAGTTATTTTTTCAAACAACTAGATTTTAATTTTGTATTTATTTTTACTAATGTTTATTTGCATAATTGGTATACTTAACGAAATAGTCTATTTGGGATTGAGCATATTGAATAATATGCTCTCTCTTTATATGGTATGATTCACATCTAGATGTATTAGTATTTTGAACTCGTTTCTTGTACATTCTTAGCTTAGAAATGAATCACTGGTCAAATTGAAAATAATTTACTATATTCTCAAGAGTTTCAATCATAGAGTGTGAGCCATGTATGCTAGGATATCTTATGAGAGCTTCCTATTCTATACCTTAGTTTAATTTGAATAAACATTCATTCGATCTGATACATTTGAATATATCTAATGATATTTGTTGATGTAGGCCTAATTGAGATATGACCAAAGAATGATTAATATATCTGATGATGTTTGTTAATAATTATTTGAGATATAATTGAATATATATCTTTCATGATTTTTTTTTTATTTTTTATAAATTAATAAAAGCTTAATTATATAAAAATATTAAAAAAAATAAAAAGTTACAATGTATTAGAATATTTGTTAGACTAATTTAACATGAGATTATATGCTGAGGCTGAGACACCCCATTAAAATGAGATGGTTAAAAGGAAAAATTGACATGATTGAGACGGCTCAAATATTTTTAAATATAAAAAATTAAAAACTGTTCAGTAACATTTCAGGGGTGAAGTTATTTAGATTATTTCTTAGAATTTTTTGATATATTTATTTTGTCTATGATCATTCTTTAGCATGAAATAAACTGATATCTAGTGTCTTGAATAATGGTTTTTTTTAAATATTCTATCATACAAAAAAAGGTTTAAGTATTTTTTATCATAGATTGGTAAAATTTAGTGAGTCCAAATATTATATTTTTTAACGAGCATATGAAAAGTATGAATTCAAATATTGTACACGATCAATTACATTTCCTCTCTTACCTATAACCATGCATTGACTATCAGCTAGAAGAGTGGGTCATCCATCAGGCATATCAGATTATGTTGGTACAAAGCATGATGTTAATCTCATAGATTTATCATATTTATTTACAAATTCAGACTATACCAAGTCTAAAGGAAGTGATGATTCTCAAGTAGGGGAGTCTTATTTAGAACTAGATGACATAATATTACAAGAGTCTTTTTGAATTATAGTTATTAAAGATGTGTCTATAGCTCAGACATCACAATGCCTCTCCCAAGATGCATGCATCTGTGTAAGTCCAGCTTAAGCATGTCAAACACTCATGCCTCCCCCACTAAGATTTGATGTGTCTGTGCCTCTTCTCCCCAACAATAAAAATAAAATATTTTGAAGTGATAATATATTAGAATATTTGTTACACTAATTTAACATATATTGTATGGATAATGAGATTATATGCTGAGATACTCCAACAAAATGAGATGGTTGAAAGAAAAAATAAATATCTAATTGAGACAATTCGAATACTCGTAAATGAAAAAAAAATGTTTTGAAACATATTTGGAGAGAAGTTATATAGCTTATCTCTTAGATGTCATATTAAATTATCATATGCATATTGCATTAAAATGTACAAAACATATTGACTATGAATAGACTTTCTAGTCCTGTGCTGGTATGACCACATTGTTGGTCAATCTAACATGACCCAATGACATTTATTTCTAAATCGATCATCCTCACTCTCACTATTTTAGTGGGCACTATGCACCAACATCCCACTAGCAGCAAAATTATAGATAGAGTGATCAATGCAATGCCAGTTTTGGCGTCATTGTGCGGTTGAGGTGCTGCCCATTCGGTTTGCACTAGTTTTTTTCTTCTAAGTTTAAACGTTCAAGTAAATTTTTATTTTTTTAAAAATATAAATATTAAAATTAAACTGTACTTCACTGCAATATAAATTAAAATGAATCAAATTTGTAAATTTATAACTTAATAAAAAAGTATATATTTGTTTTCTTTGTGATCATTATGATATCTTATAATAAACATCAATAAATTTAAAAAGTTAAAAAGTATAAGAACAAGATAAATACATATTGCATTTCATGTCAGTCCTTTGAGTAATTAAGTCTAATATCGTGATAATTTGTGAGAGTAGTATGATTTGGATTCTCACGTCTAATTTTAAAGTTTATGCTAGTCTCAATATTTTCGATATCGTTGCATTAGTTATCATCTATTGGTAACATTTTTATTTTATCTTGAATATTTATTTTTATATTTTCAGTTTGTTAAGCTTGAAAGCATTTCTATGATAGTTATTCATAGTCATAATCTCTTATTTGAAATAATAATCACGGCTATAAAAAAAGTTAACTCTAAGATACTATGCTTGACACCGAATATATCAATAGTTTACATGTCTTCATAAATATTATATGATAATTAGATTTGTATGATTTTTATCAATTTTAATATATTTAAATTTTTATTATCATCATGTAATAGCATAAAATAATAATTAATATTTAAGTATTAAGTTAGTTTGCATCTATTCAAAATATATTATTGTTATGTCTCTTGCTAATTAAATAGAAAATGTATTGATTTCAAATATAATGTTAATATCCTTACTTGAAGTCTCATTATAATTACAATACCTAATATTGTAATATGTAAACATATTAGTTATTTTTTTTAAATCTAATCATCAGATTTATATTCTTGATTCATGTAGGTTAATATATATATATATATATATCTTTATATATTTTGTATCCATTCTATCTTATTCCAAAGGCCCATACAAATATCCAAGCAAATAAAAAAGAAATGGAGGATTAATATTCTAAATAGTTGATTTTTATTTTAATAGTTATAACACTAAAATCACGATGTCTTTTATACATACTAAATATAGTAATAATGTTGAGTACACTTTCATGTGTGATGTAAGTAATGAGAGTGAACACAAATGAACATATATATTCGTGTCATAAAATTTTTTTAAGAATTAGTAAAATAAAATTTTTATCTAATAATTTAAATCATCAATAATAAGATTATCACTCTTTATATTGACATAGTTAGAAATTATATGCTGATAGTCAATACATGATTTTAATATAAGATAGATATAATTCTAATAGTATTTGATATTCATTTGAAATTTTTTTAGGTTCGCTAAAGAGTTATCAATTGGATTGTGTTGTGCTGGCAAGACCTACTTCAGTGTGACTTAGTCACGTAACCATATCATGCCAGATACAACATGAGAAGCCAAACATCTGGCTCAACACAATCATTTTGGCCCTCATTAATGTTGGGCTATGATGGGCCTTACCAGTTCGTGTCAGTTTGCGTCGATTCATGATGGATCATGTCATTTTCTATAGAAATTATAAATTTAAATAAAATTTAAAATTTATATAAAATATAATTTTTTATTGAATTATTTAATAAAAATATTATATTTCAAAAAATTATAATGAAATTCATAATTGAAAAAGAATTTGGCACTCCAAATTTGTAATCATGTTTGATTTAAATAAAAAAAATTATTCTATTTCATAAATAAAGACAAACTTAGATGCATATACTGAATGATATACATTTGTAATGTATGATAACGTGAGACATAAGTCAAGATGACAAGTATAATACATTGATAATGCATAAATCATAATGACAATCTTAAATAAATGATAGACAAAAATAATGATAATATAATATTATTACATCATAATCGTATATAAAAATTAAACATCACGTGAATTATCAATTAGTGTATGTGGTAGGTATAATTTAAATTGTGTCTGATATAATAAAAGAAATTCATGTATTCTAGTTTTAGTAATTAATAATAAGTTTGTCACTATTGTTATTGCATAGTTTGGCATCATATGTTGGTAATTAACATATGACTTCAACATAAGACAAATATAATTTCAACAGACTCAAATTTGTTTGAATTTTTTTCTTTATTAGGTCCATAGACAAATAAAGAATGTTAACTCTTAATGTTTGGTAGGCTTTCCTATGTTATTTTAATTCATTTTTTATTTTTTTTAATGCGAGAGAAATACTTTTCATTTCTGCATATATAATTAGGTTAATTACTTGATATAAGTCTTTAATGTGAAAAATTTTACTTAATTGTTCATCTTTAATAGTTTTAACAGACATATAAATAGTTATTTTATTATTAGAAGTATTATTAAATGTAATAATAAATATTTTATTATGGATATCATATTTCTTAATGATTCTTGTTATACACTTATGTGGAAGGGCTACTATTAGTATGAGAATTTTTGAATATCTTAAAATTTGTTTGTTATGTTTTTTTTTTTGAATTTACATAATAAGTGATTAGGCTTGGGAATGATACATCATTACGATAAATTTAGATATCATATATCACAGATATTATTTTATTATATTTTTTAAATTTGTTAGTTATTAATTATTTTTTTAAATTATAATATTTTATTATGTCAATTTTACTTGTTGACCTAATAATCTTATGACGAGCAAGTTGGAAATAAGTCTACATAATATTGATTATCTTAGGATTTTATGATAATTTAATTAGAAGATCAATAATCATAATCAATTTGGTTATGTTTTCTTTTTCAAAATTATTATGGTATTTGAAGAGGATAAACAAAGATAAACTTGAATTACATCCAATTTGAAAAGATCTTACTGTTGAGTTATGTTTTCCTCAGATCTAATGAATCATATTTTTTTGTATATTTATTTGAATATCTCTTAAAGTACCACACACACCCTTATATGTAATAAAGTGCGTCTATTTTATTTAAGTTTATCTAATTTTTTATTTTATAGGTGATACTTAGCTTTTAGTCGAGATTATTGAAGAAAATCTAATTTCGGTCTTGGATCTTTTGATAGAGTTATCATTGTTATTTTATATTTATTTTATTTTCAGATTCATTATCATTATATTTATTATTTATTATTTTTTAAATATTTTTAATTAATAAATAAACCTAATTAAAAATAAAAATTCACAAAAAAAAAATGAACGGTAACTACTTCGTTATAAAATACTATCCATTGCCTAATTTTATTTGTAATTTCTAAGTTGCACCGTATATGTTGCATATGTAAATTAAATATCAAAACAAAAAATAAAAAAAAATAGTCATATTTCACTATTTTAGAGGAGGTGATAGCAAAGAGGAGAGAGTGTATGATTAGAAAAAATATAAAATGAAAATTTTAAATTTCTTAATCTTTATTTATAAAGATAAGAAAATATTTTTTAAATTTTATTTTTGTTATTCTTTTTAAATTTTTTTTTGTTTATTTATGCCAAAAATATGATAGTTTTTGAATTTGTTCTATGTTGCCATTGAAAATAATCTATCCTTGATTTTTTTTTAAATTATTTTTTTAATGCAGCGACAGCGAAAGCGACCTGCCGTGCTTGTCGCTGTTGTTTTTAGTGCTTGTTGCATGAAAATCACAATGGCCATGCCATGTAAGTCGAATCCATTTTATGTGGCTGAAATTTTTTTTTAAAATTTTTTCTAGGTCAAATGGTTATCTCATGAGGCATGACCCAAGACTGATTGTGCCACCTGGTTTGGCACAACCCATCACGGACTATGCTACTTGGTCTGGCAAGTTGATCGTGCCTGAAATAGCATGTGGTACGACTGGTTCCAACTTCCAACCCATCATGGTACAATTTGTCTGTGGCTGACATTGTCCAGGTCCAGGCATGGTTTTGTACCATGCCGTGTCAGGCCTGGCATTCCCAATTCGGGCCTTGCCTAGGTTGCTCGGTTCTATTTTCACCTCTATATGTTAACAAACATACATTGTGAAAAATGAAAATCATACTGTCGGGAACCTCGCGCACCTACTGCCGCAAACTTTGTGTACTTACTGCTGCTAACTGCATGAGATTGTGCATTCACCACTGCACATGCTAATGCTTCAATCATTACGTGCATCATCTACCACAACTGTGCACTCGCTGTTATCACCATCGTGTGTCGGTGCTTTAGAACAAAAAAAAAATGTTTTTTGTTTGACTTATTGAGTGCCTATGTGTCTCTTCTAGGGTTGGTAAACCCTTACTCACATATGACTGTAATACTATGTTACACATTAAAATGAGAAAAAAATAATGTACACCTCATACTTTTATATAATGGACAAATATAATGGAGATAGACTACAATATTAGTGCTTGTCAAGAATGCTACCACATGAATAAAAAATATATATCTATCCATGTGTTTTTTCACAATATAATATACATTTAATGTACAATCAACCCCCAAGCTAGGTGGGTGTTTCTTCTACATATTCTTCTTATGGTTATTATAAAAAGTTACATTGTTTATATTTAACTACTTTATGTGCATCACTTTCATGATTGCTATCACATGTACACACACTGTACCACTGAATTGATGTCAAAAGTGAGGTGGCGTCTTGATTTCAAACTACTCCTCTTGCATGCAGCAATGTGTCCACACTACATAAATCTACTATTGTATTGTTGACACCTTGTTACACACTGCCACACATGTTCCAACATATTCACATAATAGGCATGTGCCACATCATCATGTGCCTATCCTCTAGTACATTGCACATGCCTATCCTAATTTTTTAAGGTTTACAAACCCTAGCTTTGTTGCCGTGTAATAACCAAGCACACAAATAAAAAACCTCTAACCATAACCAAATACTCAATACAATATATGTGAAATCTAAAATTTAAAATGAAAATAAACATACTTGGGGTAACTCATATATTGAGCGCTCTAATAACATTTCAAAAAAAATATAAAGAAAAAAATATAATAAAAAATAATAAAAAAAATCATTGCATATATTATTGAGGTTTGTTCTGACTGTCACATGTGTGAATTATATTATATAATCTTGTATTTCATTAAGATTTAATTTTGTTTCTTAGAGTAATGAGAGAAATAAATAATTTTTAAATATAGTTTGAAGGTAAAGACAACTACTTAAATGGTATTTTATGTCATACTTATTGGATGTGATTGATATCTCAATTTAATGTTAATAATTTATGAAATATATAAATTTTTGTATCAAAATTCCACTAGCTAAAAATGAATGTTAAAATTGATTATTACTTATTGAAAGAAAAAGGTATTTGATGGTTTGATTATTTTAGTGTACATGCTTACCAAAAATTAGTTTACTAACATTTCTACTAACATCTCAATTGAAATTTGCTTCTTTTTTTAGGAGAAATTATTACAAAGGATGATCTGAGTTTGATAATTATTAGAAAGGGTCGAAATGAAATATAATTTTTCTAAAGGGTGAGTTAGAGGTGTCAAACGGGCCGGGCCGGCCCGGCCCGAATTTTTAGGGCACGAGCGTGCCGCCGTGCCGGGCCAGCACGGCACGGTTACTGTACCGTGCCGTGCCTGGCCCGCTCGGGCTAGCCTGTCCGAGTGGTTTGGGATACGGGGGACCACGGGTCGGGTCGAATCAGACCAGACCCGCGGTCTTTTTTTGCGGGAGGGGCATCGTGGGGTCGGGCCCACGGGGCACCCGGCACTGGACAAACCCGTGTCGGAGTGCCGTGCCGGGTCAGGCACGGCACGGCACGGCTCGTGCCTAACCCGGGCACGGAATTTTTCCGTGCCAGGCCGGCCCAGGCATGGCTGAACCGTGCCGTGCATCGGGCCGCGCCGGCCCGGCCCGGCCCGGTTGACACCTCTAGGGTGAGTAGAATTGACAAAACAAGTATACTCTTTAACTTTATTTTTCAAATTACAAATTATTAAAAAAAGATTGCAATTTGGAATTTTGTGTGGTTCCGATGAATATGTGGCTTTGACTGATATTGTACATCTTGGTCTCCATTTTCAACCTTAGAAATTTTAGCAGGATCACACATACTTACATGGTTACTATCAATACTTAGTAAAATCAAAATTCAATAGCCTTTATTTGACTTATTGTTTGAGTTGGTAATGTTGATGCTATGATACCCATTGTCCTTCACTACCATTATTATGTGGTTATTACCCCATGTCCTGGCTAGTGAATTTTGTTTTCTTTTATTATTACACCGACTTCATGTTTGGATGGATGCTTGAATTCATAGAAAATATGAGAAGACTGTTAAAAAATCAATTAAATTTAGGGTTGACGTAATTGTTCACCGGTTCAATTCTACCACTTGCATGTTTTTTCAATGATCCAGTTTACAATGTGTTGAATTCCGAGAAAGAATTGTCGAGGCTATATTTGGTATTTTCCCAAAAAATGTATTATTGGTGAATTTTTATAGTTTTGCCCCACTCTCCAAGGGGATTATTCTTTGTATCCACTCTTCATGTTAAATATCTACTTAATCCCACCCTTGTTGAAAATTTTTGTTTGGGTATTGAATAATTTTTAGTTTTATCATATTGTTTCATTCTTGATGAAATATAACAAGAACCATATATATATATAAATATATATATATATATATATATATATATTATTTATTTATTTATTTATATATTTATTTATTTGTAGTTAATTATGTTTAACACTAAGCAACCTCTAACATCAAACTAATTTGATTAACAGATTGTGATTCATAAAAATGTGCTTATTATGGATCATGTTATATTTCATCAAATTTGTAATATCTTCTCTTATTGGCTGTGGTACGATAATATCTTCTCTTATTCTCTCTATTGTTCATCGAATTTTTAGTTGTGCACGCTAGAATTTGAAACCCGACGTGCTTCTTATTACTGGTTGCTAAATGCATTGGATCTATACCAGCCTAATGTCTGGGAATACTCACGGTTGAATGTTTCTAATAATGTACTATCGAAACGTAAGGTGAGGCGATGCCTTTTCAATTGTTAAGTTGTTAAAGTTCTGAACTTTTTAAAGTGTGTGCTGGTGATCATCTGTCTTCAATAGTTAAATTTTTTGGTGACCAACAATTATGTTGATGGTTGGGATGATCCTCGTCTCATGACACTTGCTGGTTTAAGGCGTAGAGGTGTAACTGCTACTGCAATCAATGCTTTTGTTCAAGGAATTGGAATTACTAGAAGGTATAATCCATGTAGGCTTCATTAAAGAAACTAGGGATATCCCTCTGTAATAATATATAATGACCTTTTATCTTGTAGTGATGGCAGTCTGATCCACTTGGAATGTCTCGAGCATTATATAAGAGAAGAACTAAACAAGACTGCACCTCAAACAATGGTTGTTCTACGTCCTCTGAAGGTTTGGATGTATATTATATGATATTCCTTCCTATAACCTTTTGTTATCATTCTGTCTTTTCACTATTCTGTGCTTGCAGGTTGTCATTGTAAATATGGATCCCAATTTAATTTTGCATCTTGATGCAAGAAAGTGGCCTGATGCTCAGTTGGGCGAGTCTTCTGAATTTTACAAGGTGATTTGCAGTTGTGTGTTGTTTAGATTATTGTTATCATGTTTATCTTTAGATGAATCTGCATGTTTTATGTCGAACTTTGTACGGGTTTTGGAGTGCCTGCAGGATACAGTTGTTCTAATGTATTATATATTAATGTTTGAGATCAATAGAATGTGCCTTTTATCATTTTTGTTCGACAGAAGGTTATCCCTCTGCTGTAACCATGAGTCATGTTGTAACCATTGCTAGTGATCACAAAGCTTAATTTCATGAAATCGTTAGTGTCTGAGGCCTTGCTTCAAAATAATGTTTGGGTGTGCCAACTCTAGTTGACCCAACAGTTTTGTGTTTCTTGTACAATTTGTTGTTCTAATATTCTTGAATATGGATGAATCAAAGTTTAAACAAGTTGGATTGTGTATGAGTGTTTCTAATATTATATAATAAAAGTTGAGAGATGAAGCATATTCTTAGTAGGTTTTTGGGATTCATAACTTAATTTATGAACTAACAATTGAATCATTTATTATCATATTCACTTTTATATAATAGCAGTCTTTTTTGGGCAAAGATTAATCATTAATATACAATCATTGACACTATTATTTTTGACTATAGAGCTCCTCTATGCTTTTTACTTCCTAAACTACACATTAGCAGATATATTATACGAGGATTGGGTGTAATATAGTGAATTTATTAATAGACTTTCCGGACACATGTTGGGTATTATGAACTAAGATGTGATATTATTACTTGTTAAATTTTTGCATTTGATAAATTGACAATTATAATTATCTATTAGTCTTACCTATTAGATTTATAGGTAGCAGTATATTGAATTCCTTTTCCTATTCAATAAGGGCTTGTTCTAATCTTTTAATAATTTTAATTCTTGTTTTGCTTCCTCTTACTCTTGATTTTTGATTGATAGGTTTACTAAAAAAATCATGAAAGCTATAACACCCTCGTCACACTAGTACGTCAATATGAATAATGTTAAGTTTGAAAGAAAAGAGTAATAAATGACTATATTTAGATGTTTTTCTTGATTATATCAGATAAATAATTTGCTAGAGGAATATATAATGTGGTAATGATCCATATGTGTTGGGATTCAAGTGGGCAATGACAAATATCCAATTTGATGTGACTTCACTTCTAATTCCAAAAAATTTGTATAACATGGCCTAGTGGCTTAACCAAGCTGTTTACTTGTAAAATTTAAATACTCGACTAGTTGTTTGCCTAGTGACTCAATAATGCAATGACAAATCCATATGAGAGATTAAGTATATCTTATGTTTGTGTAAACAAAGGTTCAAATAAAATTTAAATTTTTTAATTAATTGAAAATATTCATGATCACTATTTGAGATACTTAATCTTACAGATTTTTTTACATATCTAGATATGCATAGAGCTAGATGATGGTGGGTGTCATATATAAAATTTAGGGAACATTGAAATATACTATATGCATAGATAATATTAGGTATAGTAATATATAAATAATTAATCTTTAATATAATTCTCTTGTACATAATTGAGTTAATAAACAGATGTGTCAAATAAAATATTTGTATCTTACTTAATAAAAGTAATTACTTTAACATAATTCAAAAGATTAATATTAGAGAGCTTATACAAGATATGTTTTATGTGCGACAACATAATACCATTACTATTTTATGAATCTTCAAGTATCTCAAATAAAATAAGATATGTCATATCAATTTGAAAAAAAAATATTTAAGTATTTCAAGATTTTTCATATCAAATTGTGATTAGAATTGCTTATTGCATTGAATAATTTTTAATTGATCTTACAAAATAAGAATATTTTATACATATATAATCAATAAAATAAATACCATAATTATTAAAATCAATACGTAAAAAGAAATATGATGCAATAAATCTCAATCATAATTATTATAAAAATGTTGCCCCCACACAATTGAGAAATATAAGTCGTTTATTTGATCTCAAACATGTGTCATATTCAAGGTATCTCACAAGTGAATATCATTATCATTTTTAATTCTATCTATTACCTATATCTTATTATAATTGTCTGTCTTTTATTTTTTCTAGAAGGCAAGATTGTTTATAAGAAACTTACAAAACTTTGTCGTATACCTTCTCTCAGTTCCTGATAGTTCTTAATTTGAATCTGAATACTCGACTAACTACAAATGCTCGTAATTACGGAAAGAGTTCATGGACCTTAGAGATTTTTTTCACACATCTTAACAAGTGAAGAGCTGCTTGAAGGTGAACTTGGTAATCAAAGTCTCGAAAATAATTAATTATACTAACTATATAAATTATTATGATGGAAATGATAATTTTTATGATAATGATGTGTGAGATAAATTTATATGTTAAAATCTACTATTGAGATAAATTTAATGGTATTAGTGTGATGTTTAAAAAGTCAAAAGTATGAATATTTTTATAAGGTAATTCATCTTGCATATCTAAGATGAATTGACTCCAATTGAAGTGAGAGTTTTATAAAATATTTTTTTGAGAATTTTATCTTTAATATTAGAGGCGAATGTCTTTATGATTGATGATAACAAGTAAATCAAAAGACATATAAGAGTGGATGTGACTCATATGGGTGTAATAATCTTATATGTTATTTTTATCATATAACTATTACCGATGATATATGAGGAAATATATATGTTAATTATCACAAGTATGATGCTATTGAAGTCGAAAATATAAGTTTTCTAATATTGTGTTAGTTTACGTGTTTATGATATTTGAGATAGGAGAATAAGAATGAATATACGAAGAAATCATTAAAGTTAATTGATGAGTTGCTTAAAAGTGTGAACTTGTCAATGATTTTGAGCATGGATGATTTATCATTTCAGTAATAAAGTATTGAGGGGATTACTACAAAGAAATCATCATTGGGAATGACTCAATAGATGACGATCACCTTGTATGTTAGTAGAACACTATAATTTTTTTATAATAATATAATCTTTATTTTGTAACCTAACATAATGATAATCATTCAATTTAGACAATTTAATATGCATAATGAACTAAATTAACTTTAGAATTTAAGAGTCTTACTAAAAATTTAATTTTATCATTCTGATTAAAGTGGTTGTTGGTTCATTGTTGGTTGATTGAACTACCTATACAATCATTGTGTAATTGATATCTAAATAAAAGTTTATTTTATCATATATGTGACTCGATTACTTTCGGAATTATAATCAGCAAAATCACTATCTTTAGATCTACTTCAAAACAACAAAGAAAAGATAGTAATACCTATTTAACTACTTTTTTATCAGCATAGATAATGTTAGGTCTAATAATAGACAAATAATTAATCTTTAATATATTTTTCTTTTATGTAGCTGAACCAATAAAAAAATTTGTATTAAATAAAATGTCTGTATTTAACTCAATAGGAATATCAACTAGAGCACAACTCAAAAAGGTTAGTCTTTGAGAGAGTATTGTTGCGATATTGTGAGAGTGCTAAAACTTGCAGTTAGTTAATATGATCTCAAAATTCAGTTGAGCGAATATCTTTCATCTAACATAACTTTTTATGTATCGGTGTCGTATAACTAATAAAATTGATATAAATCTAGATATTTATCTCAATGAATTATTTTGATGATTCAATCAATTAATAATAAACTAATAATTATATGAGTTGAACAGGTGTACCTATCTTTTGAGAATTTACTTAGACTCTTTGTTTGACTATCATACTTATTCATAATGATATTTTTTAATTTTTAAATAATATCGTGTTTGATTATTAGATCAAATATAGATTAGTGATGAAATGCTCATGTTTCCTCTTGGAATACAAGATGACCATCATTCGTTTGACTGTCACCGCCGAGGATTATCTTCTGGTAATTATCTACTTAATTTTTTAATATCGAGGCAACTTATCATTTTGTACAAGGATTATTTGCACACCTAATATTTTTTTGTAATACGTCAAGTATTTTTAATGATTGTTTTGAGTATATATTTTTATTCTTTAATATTTAATTAACTAAAAAAATATGAGATATTGTATTACTAAAAATATTTATGCTTTTGGCTTCATAAGCTCTGCACTCGCAACAATTAAATATTTATATTTTCTTATAAGTTTCACATATTACTTGATTTTATATCCCTTTATAAAATCACTTAAGTAATATGCCATAACATCATAGTGGAAAATGATTTTATATGACGTGATTTTATATAACAAAGCATCATAGTGGAAAATGATGTGACTCATATAACATGATATTTTGGCTCTGTTTTGAATAAATCATAATTTTGGAATGCATTGTAATTATTTGTATGAATGTGGTACATAACTATTGTGATGTGCAAATAAATTAAAGTGATTTATAGCTAGTTCAGCCATAATTCCAAGAAAATTTATCAACTATGATAGATATGCTACATAATAAAATAATTTTATTAATTCTATGATAGAATTGTACAGTATAAAGAGTATCATGACTATTTTAGTTGTGTTATGACCAAGAAAGAATATTGTAATTATTTAAAACTAATATAAAGTACATACATATGTTGTGACAAGAGAATAGTTATGACTCTTCATCGCTCATTTCTTCTATAAGATTTTGCTCTTTGGAGTCTAATTTTATCAAAATTTTTTGTTTTTTTAATATTTGTTAAACCCTCTCAAAATAAAAAATTAGTAGAATCTCTTCTACAAATACTAAAATATATGCAAAGATGTTTAGCCTATATTTATTTATTAAATGACACAAATTATTTGATATCTGGAGTATCGAACAAGTATCCAACACATGTTTCATATATAATAATATGTAATACCAACTCGAGCACACTTCAAAGAAAATATTTAAATATTTCAAGATCTTTCATTTGAAATACTAATTAGAATTACTTTTTGTGTTGAATAATTTCATATTTATCTTTTTTAAATTAGATATCATTTACATTTATAATCAATAAAATATATATGATAAATGATAAAATCCAAACTCAATCATAATTAGTCCACGTACCTCTATATGTGAATTGCTTCATGAAGGCGAATATATCTAACAAAGTATAGGGAATGACTAAGTATACTGATTACATATATTATTTTTAGTATGATTTAATTTTATAGTAAAAATCAATGTAACAGTCATAATAATTAATGTACAAATAATATTTATATATATATTAGGTAAATATAATTGCGACGACCTAAAAGTCTGGTGCTCCTAGTAATAACGTAATAAAATGAAAACAATAAAAAAAATTATAAAGTTGTGAACTGCAAAACCTTTAGATTCTTATCCATAATACAGAAATAAAAGAAAAGAAATACATTAAAATTATAAACTATAATAAATACAAATAATTAGTTAATATCACACACAAATACTTGACCCAAACGAATAATTACAATATTAAGTTCTGCCTAAAATAGATTTTGTCACATTTTCTTTTTTTTTTTTTTTGTTGGCATGCCTCTACTGATGGTGAGTCGAGTAGTGTAAGTGTGATGAATGATGAAGGACCTGAGCACCTTTTTTGTTGCATGTATGCAGAGCAGTGTGTTTTTCTGCACAATAACAAGGCACGCCCATGTTTTCCGTGTGGTGGTGCACCCACTTTTAATACACCCATATGCACTTTAGCACACACCTCCACTCTAGGATTTTCAAACCCTCATATACCGTAGGATTTGTTCCTTGAGGTTTTGGTTTTAAATATCATGTTGAATTAAAGGCAAAAAAAGACACCCACAATAAACCAACATCCATAGTGCAGTAAAGCAAAACAGTAAAATAAAAAAGCAAAAACTATAAGCTGCAACAGCTTATATATATATATATATTCAGGGTGCTTGCATATGCAGATAAATATATATATATTTTTGTTTCTATGCTTAGTCATTTTTTTTTGTGATCTTTCATCTTGTTGACTATAGGTTCCATTTGCTAATATTGTATACATAGAACAATCCGACTTTCGGAAGGAAGATGCGAAGGATTACTATGGTCTTGCACCAGGAAAATCTGTGTTACTCAGGTATGCTTCTGGCAACCTTTTTTTTTTTCTTACTTTTTCTAGTTTTGTTTTTGATCAATATAAAAAACCTAGGTGTGTTGTGAATGTTTAAAATTAAAATTATCTTTTAAAATGATGATTCATGGATGATATTTTGCATGCAGGTATGCCTTTCCAATTAAATGCACAGACATGATCCTTGCTGATGATAATGAGACTATTATTGAGATTAGGGCGCAATATGATCCATCCAAGAAGACAAAGCCAAAGGTTTTGTTTCTAACAGAACTCTTTCTGTCTGTTCAAAATTGATTTGATTTACGTTTAACCCAAACATTCATTTTGTTAAAAAAATATTTATTTGTCTGAATTATTCAAAAAATTTATCTAATATAAACCAAACATGACGAAAATGACTATATAGAGGAGAATTCATATCATTAAGACAAAACATTAAGAAATAAGAATCTAGTGAATTATATATTTTTGTATTGATTTTTTTTTACTTTAATTTATTAGGGTATAAAAAGTTTCATATTGAAGTTTGTTGAACAAATGTAGAAAATGCATAATAATAAAATAAAGGGTACACAAATTCACACACGCGCACGCACTCACGCACACACACACAGACACACACACAGACACACACACACACACATTCTATATGGCTAGGGTTTGAGCAACTCACATATTAGATACTTCCATTCAACAAATGAAAACATTTGATGAGATAAAATAAAATTAATAACATCAATATTTTATAACACTCATCTTCATGGTGATGCATACATATTGGGAACATATTGCTTGAAGAAAAAGAAAGACAATTATACTTGTAGGTATTTTTGTGAAGATAACTATAATCTAGTATTGGTAGACGTATAGATTGTAATTATAAAATTATTATGCATTTTCTTCCACATAAAATGGCTGTTAGTCTCGATATATTTTATTTATTCATAAAACATTTACTTTTTGTTGGTGCAAAAACTGTTTGACTATAATAATAAAGTATCATAATCGTTGTAATTTATAATTCTAGCTCTTCCAAAAAGTGGCTAAGCCACTATAAATCTTACTTGAAGTTTTCTTTGTGTTTGAGAATTCAAAGTATTGCATCAGTATGAGTTTGTACGAGAGAATTTAAGATATGAATATCTATATTATAAACTTTGCTATATGGTTGGTAACTATTAGATATTTAAATTTTAATATAATTCTTTTGTAATTGAAATAATTAATTGAAGTGGTGGTATTTATGAATAAGTATACAATTAGATTAAGCGGTGAGATTACTTTCGCACATTCAAACATTCAATGCACGGATAAAATATCATGAGTATACTTTCACTTGGAATGAAAAGTTGTATCTCATGAATAAACTACATCAATATCTAAAAAGTTTATGAGATGCATTAAGTTAATATTTTGAAACTTAGTTTATAAGAATAATTTAAGTTGAGAAATTGATTATCTATGGTAATAAGAATGTCATCAATATATACTATTAATATCACATATTATTATGCTAAATAACATCAATAAAAATATAAATAATCAGATACATATTTTTAAAGTCAAAAAAAGTAATTATCAAAGAAAAATGATGAACCACTTCGTATGAAATTCCTTCATGTCATAAAAAGTCTCTTAGTCTTCAATCCTTATATATTTTATATAAAATAGTTAATTTTATTGATTGCTGCATAAATATATCTTTAATATCATTATTGCAAGACATTAACACAAATGAAAAGATAATAGTTAAAATATTCTATGGTATAAAATACATGAATGCCCCTTATATATAGAATGAAATGATTTGGGCAACCTACATATTTGATGCTCTCATCAAAACATAAAAAAATGAGAAAAAAAAATTATAAATATGAAAAGCAAGAAATTTTTATCTCTTTTATTATGTTGGTGTATATAACTTCAAAATACTCATATTAGATGAAAAACATTTATGTTGAGATTTTTTTAAGGCTTTCGTGAAGATAATTGCTAAAACTCTACTATTTGAAAGTACGTTATAATCATAATTTCATTTTTAATCTTTTCTCAAATAAAGTAGTTATCTATCTCGGTGTATTATGTCCACTTATGAAATATTGGATTGGAAGCTATCTATCTTGTTGTTTTACTATCATAATAAAAAATGATATGAGAAAATGTGCATAGATGATCTACTCAAGTAGATGTCACATCAAAGTATCTCATAAATGTCCGTCGTCATAATTTTGAATTTTTTCTATGTATTGAATCTTAAAATAATTTCCTGCCTCTTATTTTTTTTAAGAGAAATTTATTTATAAGAAAGAAATAAAAACTTATGGTATATCTTTTATCATTGCATATTGATGTTCAACTCAAGTCTGAATACTCGGCTAATTTTAGGTGTATGAACTCTATAGGAGATATCAAGCCATGTGGATTTCTTTATATACCTAAGTATGTAAATATCTGCATCAAGGTGAACTTGTTGATGATAATATAAGAATTTATTAATTATATTGATTGTGTATATAATATTTGACTGCATATATTATATCTGGTCAGATAGTCAATCCTTCATATACTTTTTCTATAAATAATAAAGTCAATTGGAGACGTTGCATTAGATCAAGTCACATTGATTAATATGAATGTCTACTGAATAACAACCTAAAATACTAATTTTAATAAGAGTAACAAGTTCATATCTCTAATGTGTCAAGATTATACATCTCATAGAATAAATCATCTTTATGTCAAGAAAATAACCAAGTCTCCCGAGGTTCTTTATCTAAAATTATGTTTGAATGTACTTGAGTTAAATAATTTTTAATTTATTATTATTTATAATCAGAATATAATCCACATAGATAATTAATAAAATTATCTTGTCATCAAGATACTTATAGAAGAATAATTAAGAATCAATAATACACATGTGTAACATAAAATAAATGATTATCTATGAAAGCCTTGTAACAAGACTCTCTGTGACTGATTGAGGGCATGTAACACTGTGTAATTTACAAAAAATACCATACGGTACTACTTAAAATTCATATAATTGCTTTATATACACTTTCTTCTCAAGATCACAATAATAAAATAAATTCTTTATGTATAATTAGTATATCTGTATCTCTCAATTATAAGATGTAAGATAATATAGAATACATACATAGATCATCTTGGTCACTTGTGATTAAGTATTATAATAATCCACACCAAATATTTACATATATTTCTTTGCTATAAGTATTATATTAAGATGATTTAGTTTCACATATAGAACTATATACAAATTGATTACTCATTTATAACTAACAATATATCTTTTCGAATATTGTGATACTAATACTTAAGTCTCATTAGAGTTAATGATGTTCATTTCATTTATTATGGCCTAATATTATATTATATGAGATAATGTATCAAAAGAAGATTTGATTATGTTAGTATAATTAAAGAAAATTAATAAAATAAATAAAAAAAAGAATATGACAAGATAATGATAAAATAAATGAAATCGGATGTTAAGTATAGATTTTATATTTTTCTTGGAAAGCGAGCGAAATATCAAAATCAGTGTTTATTTGCAAGATTATCTAGTTTCTAGTCTGATGAGGTTGGTCATATGTCTCTTTCCTGGTATAACTAATAAAAGATATTTTTGAAGATTATGATTTTAGTTCTCAAGTCCTATTAGAGTTATTGACGTTCATCTCATTTATCATGGCCTAATGTCATACTGGATGAGATAATCTCAAAAGAATATTTGAGTATGTCAGTATAATTAAGAAAAATAATAAAAGAAATAAAAGAGAATAAGATGAGAAATGACAAAATATATGAAATTAGCATTGAGTATAAATCTTATATTTTTCTTAGAGAGTGATCAAAATATCAAAATCATAGGGTCTTGAGTGGTTGAGTGTCATAGTTGTTGTCTAAATATTAGTTTGTATTGGTGCAAACTTTTATAATACTATGTCATCTGGGGGTCAATGAGGCTCCTACTTGAGAACCCTCATTTTCTTTTTATTCTATGATATGAATTTGTTTGAAGGTATGATGACTCAATGAGAGTAGTATCATACTCGATACCAACATGTTTAGATATGGCCGTTGAGAGACTCCCTTTTTCAACTATTAGTTAAATCATGATTATAGGTAATAACAAAAGAATAATGGATCTAAGTATAATATTTGGATTCATACTCTTCATATAATTATTATATAATGGATGATAAAAAATATATAATATTACACTTAAAAAATATATAAATATTTCTCACTATCAATTTTTAGTAATAAATATTTATATATCTTTTGAGTACTAGAATAATAAAGAAAAATATAATTTAAGATACTATATGTGAGTTTGCCCCGTCTTGCAGAATGATTTAGGATAAAAAGTGTATTCAAAAATTCTTAGAGATAAATTAAATAATTTTTTTTCAGGATGTAAGATTTGAAAAAGCATCTGCTGTGAAATGACAGAAAAACATCTAATTGATGAGATTAATTATGATTAAAATTATATTTCCTAAAAAACATTTTAAAATATTTTTTTCAAAAAGTGTATGATTAGTTTCAATCAATTATTTATTTTTCATTTTGGTTATCTTATTTTATGGTGGTTTGTTGGCATATGAAGTTTAATTTATAATCTCATGGTTTATACAATGTATTAAATTGGTCGAATATATATTCTTTTGTATTATTTTTATTAATTTATTAAATTTATTTATAGAAATGTATTTTTATTATTTTGTGAAAAAATTTAAAAGTAAGAAAAAAAATAATTTATCATAAATAAAATATTCCAAATATATCTTGAGTTGTCATTAACAAATATAATTAAATTACTAAATTTCTCTCTAATTATATTTTTAATAGGTTTTTATATATCTAAGTGTATCAGATCGAATGCATCAATATTCCAATCAGATTGACATGCATAATTGGAAGTTTTAGTAAGCTTTTTTAGCAAAAAATGTCTCATACTTCATAGTCAAGATATTTTTAATATTAGGGTAAAATATTCCCAAATTTATTAGTGATGGGTGTTTAAGTTAAAGGTATCAAACAGGTCATGTTGGCATAGCATGAATTGTTTTGGGTTGCCTAGTCGGGCGGCCGTGCCAGGCATGGCATGACTCGACATGGAAGTCATGCCATGCTTGGCATGACATGACTTCCAGTCTGTCCTTCTTAGCACAACTTGACCAGCATGATTTTGAACATACTAGTGCCTACCATGCCGGTTAATCTTGAGTCATATTGAATCGTGCTAGTATTGTGGGTGGAGCCACCACATGTACTAGCCATCACCACTGCCATTGCCACCACACATCAATGACCAGTCATCATAGAAATATACAAATAAAAATTAATAAAAAAAAACTAATTACTTATATAACATTTATCATACATAATGTTAATGAATCATAAGTATCAGACAAAATGTATAAACATAAATTATAACTCAAGTGCAGTAAAAAATAAAATACAAATTTATTTCAAATCAAGGTTCAAAAGATAGAAATGAAATAAAAATGATAAATAATAATTAATAATAATAGCAAAAAATATATAATAGTTTTATAACATCAAATGTAAATTGTATCATATCAAAATGATAATCATAAAATAAATATATCAATAATCAATAATAGTAATTTCAATGTCAATTGGAATTTGTATGCAAAATCATCATTTTAATGTAGGTGTCTATTGGTATCACTAGTGATAATCTCAATATTCTCCAAGTTTTACGAGTTATCAATTCTTTGCAGCTCTTATGCTCTCATTCTATCCTTAATGTCTTATTTAAATCTTCTCAGTTCTTCTTGTATTTGTAAGTATCTTAATGATATCTGGTCATAATCATCTCTTATCCGAAATGACATTAGCTAAAATAAATAAAATAGATTTTGATGCTATCTTAAATACTAGATGAGTCAGTAAATTTTCCATTATCTTAGATAATTTGGAATAAGTAAATTCATATGATTTTTATGATAATAAAATATTAAGGTTTATTATTATTTTTATATAATTGGATTGAACAGTAATAGATATTTAAGTATCAAAATAACTCGCTTCTATTTGATAGATTATCCTATTGTTTCTCCCTTATAATCTAAATAGAGAAGTCATCGTCTCATAATATGATCTCTATGTTCCTAATCTATATTTCAAATATTATTATACATAGTATCATAAAATATAAATAAGCCGGTTAATTTTTCGTGAATAAATTTTTTAGGTTAGTGGTTTTGGTTTATGCATGTGGATATATATATCAAAATATTTTTTATTTCTTTTACTTTAATTATAAGATCCATACATGTAGTCAAACAATAAAGATATGGAATTATGGACTAGTATTTTAAATACTTAGTTTCTATCTCAATGGTCATAACATTAAATATAAAAAGATATCTTAACTTGCTATACATACTATTAATATTGCGTATGCACCTTAGTGTAATAAAATTGGTGAAAGCATACACAGTGAACATATATTTATTATGACAAATTTTTTTGAAATTTTATTAAATAAATTATTATATCTCAGTTAGAGTTGTTAATAATAAGTTTGTTATTTTTACTATTGATATAGTCAGATATTATATGTTCATATACAACACATAATTTCAGTATTAGATAAGTCTAATTTAAATGATATCTTATTTATGTTTGAATTTTTTTTATTTATATTATCTGGTAGGTATCCTATGATATTTTAGTAATTTTCTTATTTTTTTAATATGAGAAAAATAACTTTTATTCAAGTTTGTACTATCAGTTTAATAATCTGATATAAATATCTAACATAAAAAGTATTACCTAATAATTTATCTTTAATGGTTCTAATAAATATATTAATAAATATTTTGTTATTAGATATATTATTAAATGTAATATTAAATATTTTATTATAAATATCATAATTTTTAAAGATACTCTTCATGTACCTATATATGATAAGGTCATCATCAAGATGAAGAATTTTAAGAAATTCTAATATTTTTTTATTAAATTTGCATTTAGAGTCTATGTATTGGGCATTAAAGCATATAAATGATATATTGTCACGACTAATCTAGATATCATTTATTACTGACATCATTTTATTATATTTTCTAAATTTAATAATTATTAATTATTTTTTGAACCTATAATATTTAATTATGTTATTCATATATGTGAACCTAGGAATTATATGATAAGTAAACTGGAAGTAGCTCTGTATGATACTAGCTATCCTAAAATTTTTTGAAAATTTAATAGAAAGATCTATGATCATAATTAATTTTATCATATTTTTCTTTCCTAAATTATTGTAGTATATGAATGGAGTTAAAGAAGTTGAACTAGATTCAATTTTAAAGACCTTACCACTCGTACTTAGTTAGGTTTGCTTGGGATCTAGTACGCTATAATTTTTAGTGTATTGATTGACATAGAGGTGACAATCGGGCCAGCCCGGTCCGGCACGAGGCATTGCATGATTCGGCCATGTTTGGGCCGGTCCGACACATGAATTTCTCATGCCCGGGCCCATGCAGTGCCTGACCACGACACCAATCGTGCTGTGCCATGCCGAGGCCAACCGGGCCTCGTGCCGTGCCTAACCCGGCATGAGACATGTTCCGCACCCCACCCCAACACTAGCCGCCAGCGCCATAGTCCATACCATACGGATAGGGAAAACACGCGGGCACGGGTCCGAATCCACTCCGACGTGGCGGTCCAGCCTGACCCCTAATCCCCCCCCCCCCCCCCCAAAGGTTAAAAAAATTATAATTTGAATATCAGCCGTTGGATTCCGCCTCCAACGGCTAGGGGGCAGAATCCGATGATCCTTATGATTCTGCCCCCTAAAAAATCAATAAAAAAATTAATAAAAATATATAAATATTACTTTTTTTTTTAAAAAAAAATTTCTTTAATCTATAAAATTCCCCTTCCTACACATCTATAAAATTTATATTTTTCATTAATATTTATTCTCACACTCTCAAAATTATTACTCTTCTCTCTCACGGGACTCGGAATTTCTTCATTCGGCTTGACTTTTTGGGACTCTTATCTTGGGTTTGAAAGTTTGAACTAGAGTGTGATACGCTGTGCACATGATCTACTTAACTGTTTTACGAGTATTTTAATTTTTGTTTAGTATTGAATTATAACTTTTAACATAAAAAATAATATTTTAAAAAAAATTAAATTTTTTTATTTACTTTCTCTCCCTCTCCTTCTAGTCTCTTTCTAATCTAAAAATCTAAAATCTATCATCTAGGTTCTACCTCTTATTTAGCAAAAATTCAAAAAAATGACTAATACTAATGAAACATATTTAAATTTTAAAAAATGAAAATCATACACAGAGGTCTGAGGCTGCTGAAACTTAGGTTTCTCTAGTCGTCTCAACCCAAATATTTAAAAAATAAAAAATTATTACTTCTGTAGTTTGGACTCATTTTAATATAATAAAACAAAAAAAATGTTAGAAATGGGGGAGAAGAAATAGAACAGTACAAATATTATATGAGAAATTTAATTTGTAAGAGTTCGTTTGGGACTGGGCACTTTAAAAGACATGCCAAATTATGCATCAAAAAACATGGTGCATCAGTTCCTAGGCAAATCCAACTTAGCACTGCATTTTTTGAGACCGAATCGAGTTTAATCTCAAAGTTTCGGAAGATTAATGGGTAGTGCGCATCATGCAGACATATTTTTAGCCTGCTTATCGTAGGATTCCTAGGTCTACATCTAGGAATGACATACTAAAATTTTATAAGTTAAAAAAATAAATAATAAATAATGAATTTATGACACATAGTGAAGTGATGTTCATGACGTCCGATATCTGGATAAGTCACAATGAATCATCTTATGCACGTCTCACTGACCACTATGTAGAATTCTAACTGGACAATAAATAAAAAAATTTTAGGATTCTCTGAGATTCTCCATTCTTATGATGATCCAATCATTTTTAAGTGTATAATGAAAATCTTTAGAGAATATAAAATTCAAAATAAAATTTTTAGTATCACATTCGATAATGTATCTAATAATGGAGTAGCGATTAACATGTTTGTTAGAAATATTAGAGATGTACCATTATGAGAGATCTTTCATGTCAGATGCATGTGTCACTTGATTAACCTGATTGTACAAATGGGTATGGAGGTGTGTTTTCCTGTGTTGGATAATATACGTAATATACTAAAATATATTCGTACTCCTTTCAAACAATAGGAGTTTGGTAGTCTCTGTTTCTCTACGAATATTAAGAAGAAAAAATTCAAATCAGATGTGAGACATCGTTGGAATTATATGTACCTGATGTTGGAGTTATGTGTTGGATAATATACGTAATACACTAAAATATATTCGTACTCCTTTCAAACAATTGGAGTTTGGTAGTCTCTGTTTCTCTGCGAATATTAAGAAGAAAAAATTCAAATCAGATGTGAGACACCGTTGGAATTATACGTACCTGATGTTGGAGTTATGTGTTGAATACGAATACGTGATGGTCGACTACGTCAATAGTATGAGTGACGAACTTATTATTGATGACACTGACTGGGTTTCAGGAATTTCATAAATGAAATTCTTGAAGATTTTTTATGACACGACGAGCATGTGTTAATCAGTATATACTTCCGCAACTTGCATTGCACTCAGTTGCATATGTAATATTTGTAGCATATTTAGGAAGTATCGAGTTGACCTGATACTTAGCCATTAGGTTGTAAAGATAGAAATCAATTACTTAAAGTATTAGTCAACCGTTCTATCTCTTTATTGTCTAGCTGCATGCATGGACCCTAGGGTTAAGGTGGAAGGGATAGATAACATCCTGACTTATATTTTCTCATGCATAAACCTGGAAACCCACCTGAAGGATTCATTCACGAGAAGTTGACTGACCTGTTCACATACAACGATACTAGGTATGGTGATAGTAGTAGTGAAACTGTGATTACAGACATGGATACCTTCTTTGGAGATGATAATTTTTCTATTCAGTTAGCTAGGGGGAAATGACGGGGTGGACCATCACATATGAGCGAGTTTTCTCGGTACTTAGATACCGATTACTGCTCAATCATATCATATTCTGATACTAATAATATTGATATATTACAGTGGTGAAAATTATATGAGTCAACCTTTCTCGTGTTATCTAGGATGACATGAGATCTACTGACTCATCCGGTGTCGAGCGTAGCATTGGAGTCTGTTTTTTTCTATTGTAGTGACGTGATTTCGGATAGGAGATCGAGATTATGTCTAAATATTATTGAGGCATTGACCTGTTTGAAGAATTGGGAGGATTTGAGATTTAACATCCAGGATCGTGCTGGAGCTGGGACATAGATTGCATTCGCTATGAAAGTGAATGAGTTGATTGCTGATGATGATGATCCATATGATAGTAATTTTGATGTTGCGGTTGATGATGCTCATGATATGCCGATTGACGATTGACGTGGTTGTCGATTACCCCCTACTCTTTGCTAGACGCCAGTTGCCAATGCCACACCACGCCACATGTCATTTGTCATTGCTACTTGATTTTGATTTTTGATGTCTCACAGTCACGGACACAATTAATGATTTGTGTTATTATTCTTAATTCTACTTTTTGATTTTTATGTTTTGTATTGATTGTACAATTTTTTTATTTACGTTACGTTATATTTGTTTTGGTTTGGTATCTATTGGCTGATTGGACATTTGTGTTGCTTTTGTTTTTGTGACTTTGTAATTTTTTTAACAAAATTTTTTGTTTAATTTATTTTTGCGTTTAAATTTTTCATTTAAAACTTTATAATTTTATTCTAATAAATTAAATCTAATTTTATTAGAAATTAATAAAAAAAAATTAAACTTTATTAATAATTTATATTTAACAATTTAAGTTATAAATTTAAAATTTTTACCCATTAATAATATATAATATAATATATATATTTTATATATAGTTTAATCCAAAATTTTAAATTTTTAAAAATAAAAAAAAAAAATTTTTTAACCAGGCCCGCCCGTATGGGCATGATCCGGCACGGTACTTTATCGCTGGGCCGTGCTGGGCCTGCCCTGAATAAACCGTGCCGGGCACGAAAGCACGGTCGTGCTTACCAAAAATGGGCCGGGCCGGCCCGGCACGTCCCGTTTGACACCTCTAGATTGACAAATCTCTTTAGGTGATTCGTGTCATCTATATTTTTATATGTATATATTTTTTTAACAATATGTATATTGTAATTTTTCTTCATCGACACCTATAAAATTTTTATTTTTTTATCATCTTAAAATAAATTCAAATAACTGAAATTATTATTTTATATTTTTTTGGGCATATGAGAAAATATAATTTTATAGGTGTTATTATGATAATATCTAAATTAATGTTAATTTTATTATTATTATATTCACTATTTGTTATTAGTTAATATTTTGGTTAGTATGTGAAAATACTTAACTAATATTTATAAATAATTAAAAAAAATTTCTGGATTATGATACTATTAGATGTTAGCATAATCGCAATTCTGTAATTGGATATTAGAGCCGTAGTCCCATAGAGCTCTACAATCAATTTAAATATTTAATATTCAATATATATTTAATCTATAGAACTGAGAATGAAAGGGCATGGATATATAACTGAGGATGAAAAATTTTAAATATTTAATCTATATTTAAACTTTTTATTAAAAAATTATATTTTTTTATTTTTTTATTTTTTTATTTTTTTGATTTTTTTGATTTTTTTAATATATAAAAGGGCATAAACTCTACAATCATTGAATTTCTGTCCCCCTAGCCACTGGAGTGAAGTTTAATGGCACATCCTGAATTTTTGAAGCCCAGGCAGGCCATTTTTGCTCTGCATGACACAACATGGTTGATCCATCTGGGTCGTGTCTCGCCACTATGACTTAATGGGAACTTGGCCCAACATGGCTTTCTAGCTGGTTGCAGCAATTTACGGGGCCAAGCCATGCCATGGGGTTTTATCTGCTTAAAACCAGCACGAACAGGGAGGCATGAAAACTTGCCTGGCTCCTTCCACGACTAACCTAGGCCAACTTGGACTAGATTAGAATCATTTTTAGGTCGATGGAAAATTTAAAATAATAATTTTTTTAAATTTTATATTATATTTTAATAGACAAAAATCTAACAGCTATTGGATTTATGTCCAAGTTAACCTGTCATTTAAAAAAAAAAATGAAATTGAGTGGGCGTAGAGGTGTCAAACGGGCCGGGCCGGCCCGGCCCGGCACGAGGCACGGCACGGTTCGGCCGTGCCTGGGCCGGCCCGGCACGATAAAAAAACGTGCCCGGGCCCGTGCCGGGCCCGGCCGAACAAACCACGTGCCGGGCCGTGCCCGGCACGAGCCGTGCCGTGCCTGGCACGAGCCTAGCCGTGCCTGGCCCGGCACGGCTCGTGCCTTGGCACGGCACGTCGGCCCGCGTGCCTGAGTCGTGACTCGTGAGTCGCGAGTCACGACTCACGAGTCACGACTCACGGTCACGACTCACTGAGTCGTGACTCGTGACCCAACCGGGCCCCGCCCCCGGTAAAAAGACCGCGGGTCGGGTCCAAACAGACCCGACCCGCCCCGCCCCGTTTGCCCTGCCTTGCCGTGCGCCCGTGCCCGAGCGGGCCGGCATGGCACGGCACGGCCTTGCCGTGCCCACGGGCCGTGCCGTGCCCGAATTTAAAAAACCGTGCCGTGCCCGGCACGGCACGGCAGCACGGCTGGGCACGTGAAAAACGGGCCGTGCCGTGCTGGGCCGGCCCGTTTGACACCTCTAAGTGGGCGGGTGCTTATGTTTTAGAACGTTTCCATCGGGCTTTAGACTGTGTTGAGGTTGGTCCATGGAAGATTATTGGGCTAACATCCATGAATTGTGGTATGGGCCAATACCTGCCTGGCCCATGCACGATTCTGGACTGTCTATAGCCTCGTGCTGTTGGACTTGGGCCGTCGGACCCACTTGACGCCTATACGTATTAATGTAGAAAATTTATCAATAATTTTTAGGTTTGAAAATTATCAACTTGCTAGGTGATTAGTATCTTAGTCAAAAATGAACAAACCTATGGGACCATGTTCTAATGGCTCTTTTGAATCGTTTCTTGTTGGTTACTGTTTCATCTCTTTCATCCAGGGTGTTCTACACTGGGTTGCTGCCCCATCCCCTAGAATTGATCCTTTTAACGTGGAAGTCAGATTGTTTGACAAGTTATTTAATTCTGATGTAAGTATTTCCTTTTATTTATTTTTTATTTTATTTTATTTTTATTTTTGTTTTTGTTTTTGTTTTTTTATTTCATTTTTATCTTTTTTTTTATTTTTATTTTTTTGCTTTTTTATTTTTATTTTTTTGCTTTTTTATTTTTTTTTTATCTTTTTTTTTTAACTTATTATTTTTAACTTATTATTTTTAAATTGTTTTACTTATATATATATATATATATATTCAGAATCCTGCAGAACTGGATGATTGGATCAATGATCTGAACGCACAATCGAAGGTGGTCCTCTCTGGCGCAGTTGCAGTGCCATCAGTTAAAAATGCTGCTATAGGGGAAGTGTTTCAGTTTGAACGACTCGGTACATACTACTTGCGCATTGGTCATCTTCTGCTTTTATGTTTTTTCATTGAGTGAAAAAGAATACACATGCGAATACAACAATTCCTCTCAAAACACCAAGTTTGTATATTATACTCAAATTTTTATTTTTGATGAATTCAAAATCTAAAAATATATATTATTGTTCCAAAACAAAATTTTGGTTTGCAATATATATGATTATTTGTGTGCATAAATCTTTAAATGCACTAGCAATTCATTATAGTTGCTATAATTCAAACTTATATTTTCTAAGATTTCAAAAGCAACTACTATAAATCAATGTTGCAAAACATTTTTTTGGTTAGCATTCAGCAAATACATGTTTTTTCATTTAGTATTTATCATATCATTTTGAACTAGTATTTTAAATAATGAAATGTTTTTAGAAACATGTTTGTTTATTGTGAAAAAAATTCAACTATTATTTGAATATAAATCTAATAAAACTGATTTAAATATATCCAAAAAGAGTATCCAAGCATTAGTTTCTCAAAACCAACAAGTGCCATCACATCAAACTTCCCAATCATAACATTAGCAATCTTAACGAAACTTGAAATAATGAAAATATTATAAGTCTCAATAGAAAAAAATAAAGTAGTAGTTTCGGAATAGAAAATATATCCAAAAAGAGCATCCAAGCATTAGTTTCTCAAAACCAACAAGTGCCAGCACATCAAACTTCCCAATAATAACATTAGCAATCTTAACGAAACTTGAAAGAATGAAAATATTACAAGTCTCAATAGAAAAAAAAAAACAAATGAACAACCACATCCAATTCAATAAAATAGATCTTCCTCTTTTGGGCATCACGAACATGAAACATAAGCTGTGAGACAAGAAGGCTGGCAGCTACAAATTCTATAACTAACAAAGACTCATTAGAAGCTTACCCCTAGGCCCAAAAAATGAAAAATAAATTTTCAAAATTACTTACCATATTTTGTGATTTTATGGTTATGCGCTTGATGTATTAGTATATTGGTACAACACAAGATCACATTATCAGATCAGAATGAATAAAAATTGTTTTTTTTAATATTTTATATTATGATATTTGCTCATACTTTTTTATAAATTTTCTTATTTCAATTAACACTTTGAGACACAACAACACACCAATAATTAGATACCAAATTATTAATTTGACAACTCATTTTTCACATATTTTATTAATTTTTATGTCCGTTATTGTCTTAGGTACCAAATTATTAATTAGATACCAATATTTCTCTAAGGTGACGCTCACACGCGCTCACACACACACACACACACACCTATAGGGAATGCTCCAAATATTAGGCCAGTACAAAACCAATAAATAGTGCCAAGTAAAAAAATATGAAAATATAATCTTTATATCTAAAAGCAAAACATATAAAAATATGAATGATATGAACTCATTTTTGTTGTAGGCGCTTTACCATGGTACCAAACATATAAAACATAAAACATATCTGAAAACTAATATGACACAACTCTACTATTTGCATAAATTACCATATATACCTCATAATTTGCATAAAAAAAATTCAATTCACACCAAGTTGATGATAAATTACCATGAGGGGCTGCTAATGATAATAAAATCCCAGCATAAACTATTTTAATTTACGAGTACAAGAGCATACAAATAATTAACTTTGCATGTTTGCATAAAAATTTTAGCCACACAAGTCTTCATAATGAATATTTACCTGTAATTAGTAACAACATTATTTAAAAGGCAAAATACAAATTCTCATGTTCTACTAGAGGAAAATAAGTTTCTCATATTCACCATTCAGATAAAACAAGATGAAAAGGGATACGGGGATAACATTGTTATTTCTTACAAAAAATATTTGACAAATCAAGATATATTAAATTATTTGTAGGATCCTCTAACATTACAAAAGATTGATCAACGATTTGAATGGAATATCCTCTCTCTGTGCATACCATGGAGTATTACTACCCAGACTTAATAAATTCGACCAAAAACAAATATTAATTAGGACAAATCAATAAGTAAAGGAATTCCCGCATTATAAATTCCTCAGCTCTCAAGTACTCAGTATCTTGCGACACTTCATGAAAAACAAAAAAAAAATACATGCTAAAATCTTCTAATGATATAAGATAGGAATGTCATTATTGAGCACTAGCCCAATACACGGGAGCATCTACGAGAGCACTAGCACAACTCAAAACATCATATGTGGTACCCCATTCATAAGACAGCAATTTCATTATAGAGCACTAGCCCAATACATGGGAGCATCTACGAGAGCACTAGCACAACTCAAATCATCACATGTGATACACCATTCATAAGACATCAATTTCATTATAGAGGAGTGCCCATTGTAAAATAAGTGTATTCCTAGTAGTTTCATTAAACATAAATACATGTACCCATTCATTTATAAAAAAAAAATGAGATGGATTAACTCTCTTATCACAATTTCACAACATGGTAGCAAATACATTCTATAGTGGCTTACTACCACTACTTTGGAAAAACATTTTGGCCCCCAAGCTCAAATATTTTTTTCTTTTTTTTTTTTTTTGGCTATTCACTTTCATGGACAATGAAGTGACATTCTTGGTAAACTAAATTGAGTTGGGTTGACCTAGATGGAATGGACGAAATTAAAAAGGTACTATTTGTCTTATATTTTTCTTTTTCAGCAAGAAAATGGGTAAGCCACTTGGTTGACATTGAACACATGAGATTCCACAATGAAAGTTGGATCCGATGGCATTTACTCCATGTTCCACATCAATTATGAATAAGTTTAAGGGATATTTAAGACATCCAATTGTATGACTATTTCTAGGCAGCTTGGTTCTCACACATGTAAGAAAGTTTGAGAATAACATCATTATATTCTTTCAATATTTATCACTCAAATGAATACATTACTCATATGCTTGACTATAGACTGATGAAGACAAATTTAATCATAACATGAAAAAAAAAATTAAACAAAAAAAATAAACAAAAAGAAAAAAAAAATCATAACATCATATTGATAATTCACTTTATATGTTTGTATAAAATGTTTAGCCACCAATCAGGTTATAAGCCTATCTATCTTTCGTCACAACTAGTCTTCAATATAAATATTTATCTGCAAGTGACAACTAACTTTTTTAAAAATACCAAATACTAATTCTTATGTTTTACTATTAGAAAATAAATTTTTCATAAAAACTATAAATTATTATAAGATAAAAAAAGTTTGGGGTCAAACAAAATGAAATGATGCTTTGAATAACTGTTATTTCTCATAAAGCATAATCAGAAAAAGAAGGTAGTTTAAATCAGATCATCCGACTTGCCAAAAGACTGATCAACAATTTGAATGAATCTCTTTCTGTACTTGAGAAGAGAGGTGTCTAGCCTCACATTCTCATTACTACCCAAATTCAATAAATTTAACCAAACAAGAACATCAATTAAGAAAAATCAATAAAATAAAGAACTTTATTAGGAAATCCTCAGCACTCAGGGACTCGATGTCTTGTGACGCTGCTAGAAAAAGAAAAAAAAAACAAATATAAAATCTTCTAAAATATAATTCATCAGCCTTGAAGGATACAAAGGAGAGAGATATAAACCATCAAGATAATGTGAGGCTAGACACATCTCTTCTCAAATAATAAAAAATAATGCATATGAGCCATCTTGCTTATAACCAAGAAGAGTGTTATCAAAAATATTTTGATCATCCAAAATATCAATAAGAAATAATATTATATTAGCATTGAGTTGTCTAGCAATATAATAATAATAATAATAATAATAATAATAATAATTAATCAAATATTTAAGAATATATTAAGCATGATATAAAAATAAACTATTAAAATCAATATCATAGTAATTAAGAGTCCTAAATATTTTATTATTAATTATATCAATAATAACACAAGTAATAAATGTAGAAAATATAATAAATAACAAATAGTTATTGTTGCAATCTACTTATTTATATTATTTTTATGTTATTTTAAATATTTTGATGAAAGTATTAAACTTATAGAGTATCTCAATTCATTTGCTAATTTTTTAAGAAAATACTTGTATGATGTTATTTATCATGTAATATTGCATTCTTTAATATCTACAATAATTCATAATAAGTTATCAGAGCGATACCTTACCGAAAAATAAACCCTACAATATGAGTGGATAAGGCCTAAAAAACCTTAAAACTTACTATGAGCTAACAATAATAATATACATCATAAAAATTAATATTTGGCATCATCAAGATAAATATATTGAATATTTACATATATGTGTGAGTCGATATATGTACATATTCAAGGAGATGATGTTATCTTTATGCAGTCGATCACAAATATGTACATATGCAATTAATATTCAATATTATAATGAATATAGAAAATGAGATAATGTTATCTTTGTACTTTTCACATATATGCATGAATATGTACATATATGTATACATATGTATATACCTATATTCATACCTATACATATACACACAAGTACATCTACACATACACACACATTATATATATATATATATATATATATATATATATATATATATTAAATTATTAAAATTTTATTATTTTATTTAAGAATTTTGTATACGTTTTTTTGTTGGAAAACACTAATTGAATTTTATTTTTATGGAAGATATATTTTAATTGTTTGTATTTCATTAATATAAATTATAAAAGAATTATAAATAATATTTTTTAAAATATATAACTTTTATATATATATTAGGTTAAATATACATCAAAAAAAGTTCATGCCTTTATTACATCTTTTGTCTCAAGGCTCCAAATAACTTTTGTGCTTCAGTGTGTCTTATGTCTCACATAACTATGACTTGCATAAGTAATTAAAGGTACTCATCATTATCTCAAACTAACAAATAATCAGACAATAAGACATATAACATACAATCCACTATTTTGAGCAAATGAATAGCATAACAATAAATTACTTATTTCTTATTGAGAAAATCTTGGATACAACTATTACAATAATTTAAATTTCAATTGAAGATCAACCAGCCGATATATTTATTAAGGCATAAATGAGACCTCAACTAACTTCTCTTTCTTTCAAACTTGGCATTCTATATATCTACAACCTATTTTTATGTGGAATATTGCAATTTTATTTTAATATTTTTGTCTTTATGTTTTGTGACGGGAGTACCCAACATGGGGGTTTCGATATGTATTTTTCAGTTATATTTTAAGTCTTTAGGTTTCCCTTATATTTCATTAAGTTATTTAGTTAGATTTTTTATGGACTTTGTCTTGAGAAATTATATCTCAATAAAGTCATCATATAGAGATCAGATTACGGAGGGTGAACCAACATAATCACTTTTTGACTCAGATACAAATCTTTCTTCATATTATTTTCTCCTTATAAATTTTAATGGACAAAAAATCATAAAAATTATCAAGATATTTAATTATTATAAATTACATACTTATATTTACTTATTTCATAAACTTTTCATCACAAATTTATATGAAAAAAGTTATTTGCACAAATTACTATGTAAAGAAAATACTCATCTTAAAATCACTTTCAAATAACATGAGCATTCACAACTTGTTAGTTTTCTAACTAGAGTTGGATATCACTCAGTAAAGATGTAAAAATTCATATAAAATATTATTATTTTGAAGGAATATATCTATTGAAAAACTAAATAAAAATAATTATTTTTAGATTTAATATAAAAATAAAATATGAAGCTATGATCAAGTTGTTTTTCATAGTTAACATAATTCTATTTATTTAATTTTTTTTTGTAACTTGTTATTTTAATTCAACAAAGCTGAAACAAAAAGAACGTAACAATAATCAAATGCCAAAGCGAGCAACCTTTGTTCCAATATAAAATTTTAAGAGCATGAGGGCAAGCACTTCCATTCCTGTAAGCATAATGCATCACCCAACAAAAATTTTCAGTTTATAAAGTATCAAAATTTACGGTTCAATATTATTATCATCGATGAAATACAAGATTATAATTTATAATGTATCAAAAAATTAATTTCAGTTAGTCCGATAACATAACCAACAAGGTTCGCCACCTGAAACAACCAAAATAGATGAAATACAAGATTATTGTCTATGTTCATATTATAATACAAATAAAAATACATCTTCTTTCATCCTTTCTCATTAATACCAAGATAACAAAAAATAAATAATTACTTTTGATGCTTTACTCATGAGTTAATAAATAATTACAGTTCAATATTATTACCATCGACAGTAAAAAATTTGGAAAACAACCAATTAATGTCAGTTAGTCCAATAACATAACCAACAAGGTTTGCCACCTGAAACAACCAAAATAGATGAAATACAAGATTATTGTCCATGTTCAAATTATAATAAAAAAAAAATACATCTTCTTTCATCCTTTCTCATTAATACCAAGATAACAAAAAATAAATAATTACTTTTGATGCTTTACTCATTAGTTAATAAATGATGAAAATAACTATAATATTCAAAAGATAAGAAGTATCTGATATTACTTTATTAGCGATTAATTCTCTATATTTCTCTCTAATAAATATCATAGTGAAAAAATTTTATGGATCTTTGTATAGATTCAATAATCAGCCTATATTATTGAATAATATGTAGTGTCATTAGTCTTAGTATCGAAAATAACTATCAACAACTCTATAAGATGATTGTCGGCTTGTACAAAGAGAAAACTCATTATAGATTACTATATATTTATTATAAACAAACTTGTCTTTTGAAAGAAATAAAAAAACATACTAATTTTTAGATTTAGTAGAAAAATAAAATATATTATGATGATCACATCTAAAAGTGAGAAATAGAAATCTCTAGACATATAACAATCTTACCTTAAAGCGACACTTGCAACAAATAAGTTTAATCAGATATTTGGTATGTATTACATTATACTTTCCCTATAATGCCTAAGATGACATTCAACCAAATTTTTATTTTAGTGACACTATCTCATAGATGAAAGAATAATTAGATGTGAAAAATATCTTTCTTCATGGTGATCTTGATAACGAAGAGAATATGAAGTAGCCACCTTAGTTTTAAGATTTTCACCGTCAGCTACATTAATTGGTTAGCATATAATGATCTAGACAAATAATAATCTTGCCTTAAAGCAAGACTTGCGACAAAAAAGTTCAGTTAGATAATTGGTATGCATTACATTATACAAACGCACTAATGTCTAAGATGACGTTTGACCAAATTCTTATTTTGGTGAAACTATATCATAGATGAAAGATAAAATATTTTGATGTGAAAAACATCATTCTTCATTATGATCTTGATGCATATAAAGTAGTCATCTGAGTTTTGAAATTTTTATTATCAGTTACCGTATTTGATTGAGATATGTGTATTATATATATGTTTTTATTTTTTGATGAAGTTCTAACATCATGATAATTTATCTTATTATGTACATGAATAATATTTTAATTATGGGGATGATGCATTGAAATTTTCCTACTCATTAACTACTCTTAATCATTATTTCAAAAAAATCTTGAAAGTTTCATATATTTTCTTGATATATAAGTGATCCACTTTAAGAGAGATATTATATTATCATAAAGAAGATATAGGGTTGATAAACTCAAAGGTTAGCTTGCTGGGTTGCACTCTGAATACTAAAATTAACTCAGATATTAATTTCATGTTTGACGTGTCTTCTTTAGTTGACTCTATTACTTTGGAAAGAATCATGATTAAAATTAACTATCTAACACTAAACTATATATATTTTATGTGGCTAATATAGTTAATCATTTTCCGGATTCTATTCAATATATTTACCTAGAAATAATTTTTCATAAACTATGATATATGAGGATGTCTCTAATACTTAAGATCACTTTCAATGATTATAAATAATAATAATCGATATTCAAATTTAAGTTAGAAAATAACATTCACAAGAGGTCTATCAATTTTTGTACTTCTTGAAAGTAAAATTGTCTCTCGAGAAAGTAAGAGAAATATAATTGTATGAAAATCTAGTTTAAAGATAAAATATAAATAAAGATGACAAGTACTTGTAAGATATGTTAGATCAATTATCTAGTTTCATTTTTTACTATTATTTACTGTGACAGTCAAACAATGAGACATATAGTATTTAATTCTCATGCAAAAAATTTAATATGAGACTATTATCATATTTTATATTTAAATAGTAAATCAGTCAATAAATAATTTTATGAAGTTCTTAAAAATAACTACTTACCTTTCTTTCTTTCAAACATATTCTTCTGAGTCTTTACATATCAATTTGAGTGGAAGTGCTATAATTTCAATTTGATTGAATATTTTTTTTTCTTTTTATTTATTCTATTATAGATGGAAGCACACGACAAGTGAGTTGCGTCAATCCATTTTGTCCATTATCTAAGTGCATTATCTTGTATTTAATTTTTTTGTTAGTTTCATTAATAATTTAATAAATTATACGAGCATATTAATCTTTTCATAGTTTCCGATCGAGATTTTGGTGTTCTTTATGGCTTAAATCTCTATACTAAATAATAAAAAAAAATTGGACATCTCATAAATTGTGTGCTCTTATCAACAAAATAATACATGCATAGTAAGAAAATAATTGATAAAAAAATATCAACAAATAACATTAACACAACTCAACAATTCAAAATATAGTGAATAATTTGCAGATTACAAACCATGAGGCATGTAATGGTGATTGCACCTATAACTGCCCTCAATTCCAGAAAAATAATCTCCCCGAATACTCTCTCCAACTGAAAACAAGAACAAAACCAACTAAAAAAAAACAGAGACAATAAAAAAAACAACCAAAATTAATCCGAGACAAGAAAGCTGAAACATTTGATGTTTGATTTAACCACATTTGCTTCATTATACATTTCAGAAGACCATATTAATCCTTTGCCTACTCTAAATCTGAAATGATTTTTATATGTAAGCATGGACCATGTAAAAAATGGATTTTTTTCATTCATTCCGGTATCCTAAGATCCTAAAAAATGACTAGTGGATTTGATGAAACCAAGAAATTCCCAGCAGTATACTACAAAAAACAAAAACAGAATTTCCAAGAGCATTTCAACAAACACATTTTGTTACTCGAGGGGAAGAAAATCTCTCAATTATTAACCTATGCAACACTACAAGGAGTTGAGCTAAATCAAACAGACATAATTTTCTAGGCAACAATTGCTATGGATGAATGAATATAATGAATATTAAAAATTTCTAATAATGTAATTTCATAGCAACATTATGGATAACGCAACCCGAAACTTATTAGTTACTAATTTTATCATCATTTCTGGCACAAAGCAAAGACAGGTTAGCCATGCCCATGAAAGAAGTTTCCTGAGCACAGAAATAGCAAATTAGCATGTAGCTTAAATGAAAGATTAACTCGATCATATCTAACAAATGACACTTCGGTATCTACATTTCAAGCACTATTGCTTTAATCATTCATGTAATTCCATTAAAACAGTGGTACACTCCAATAATTCAGTTAATTGAAAGCTATTTTCATAAATGTGTTGAAAACATAAATTTGCACTCTGGGAGTGCCACTACTGAAAGGATAGGATGGGTACTAAATTGCTTCCAATTTATTTGAATATAATATGACTGAAAATTTGGTGTGTTACATATTGTATCTGTACACTTATTTTTTGATTATTATTGATAGGGGCACCTGATATGGGGGCTACCCCAACCCAATAGTACATTATATAATGGCAGGAGATGTGCTGATAATACCTACGATATTTATTATTTTTTATCTTTATTTTTTATCTTTTTTTTCTATATGATAATACCTAGGGTGCACGTGTGGGTGAAGTTGAAGACACAAGGGCAGGCACTATACTAGAATAGTGTACATACATGTTCCAGACAAGGATAAAATGTACACACTGTGTGCGGTGGAGGCATTGCAAAGCCCAATGCAGCGATGCCATTAGAAGCACGACAAACGCACTCCAGAGAAAGATAGGTTGAGCTTCGCAAAATTCCCCAATTTGGTGTTTTGGGAAACTGCCCAATTTAGGGTTGAGAAAAATCCTCGAGATTAGGGTTCCGAGGCATTTTTTTTTCTAATTTTACCCAAATTAATGTTTCAAAAAGATAAATAAAACCTTGGTTGGGATTTACAATTCATTTAGGGGGAGACAAATTTGATTGATTTTTAATATCATATTTAAAAACTTGAATTTGAATTGGTACGTTGAGTAAGGATGGATATTATTACAACAAAGATAGATGAATAAATCTTACTTCAATGCGTGCACTATATAAAGATAGGTTGCACCAAAGATGGATATTAAATATTATTTTCATAGATCAAGTTAAGTGTACTACATAGATTTTTAATTACTTCTTGCTCTTCATTTATTGACTCAAAATTCAATATTCTTGTTATGGGTTATCATTTTTTTTCTTATATTTCATTCCAATTTCTTGAATAACTAGTTATAATCCATCAAAATTTATTGGGATCTGATAATATTCAATTTGATCTCTTTTTTCTTTCATTTATTTTATGTATTCTAAATTCCAAATCAATAATGATTTTATTTTTTTTTTCTTTTAATTTATATTTGCAGGATGAAAAGACTTTAAATAAGATTTTCATCGGAACTGAACAAAATAAAATATATATCTTTTATCCTATGATAGAATTTCATGATAACTGTTTGAGTATGTAAGATTCATTATTTGTACGTTCTAAACTTAGTTATCAATCAATGACAAATTTGAGAATACTTAACCTTGACCTTAGCCTTAAGGGTATCCTAATAATAGAGTGTGAGATATAACAGCTATAAAAATATACTAGAGCTTACTATCCTACCCGATATTTCAATGTAATTTTCTATGCCAACACACCCTCACAAAATAGGATTGCTAAAAAAAAATAAATATTTTATTGAAATAACTCAAATACTCTTGTTTGACAGAAGTATTCCAACGTAAATTTTGGGATATAGTTTTAATTGCAAATTACCCCTTCAACCGGAATACTTCTATCATTTCTCAATATTTTTATTTTCAAATCTTATATACTAGAGAAAAATTATCTAATTTATTTCTCAAAATTTTTGGGAGTATATGTTTTGACCACAATCTTTCTCTAGGTTGGAACAAACCAACATCCAAGACTTTGAGATATTCCTTATATACTCCAATACCCCGAGAAAATATAAATATTTTTTTACTATGAACTAGTTTGATTTTAATTTTATTAATATTAATATTACCTTTTTTGAACATGAGTCTTTTTTTTATGAAGTCTAAGAAGAGTAAACGTCTAAAAGAAATATTTGGACCCATTATTCTCCTCTAGCCTTTAGTATTCCCATATGGACCTCTACCTAAATGAAAGATCACCCGACAACCACATTTAAACTTGTTGATTCATGATATAATTGTACTATTAAAATATTATATATACCAATAAATACATATCTTGTGGAGTGCAAAGAGAATGAGATTCCTTAAGAGAAGATAACACACTCCAATCGAAATGACATAGCAACACGTGAATCTACTCTAGTTTAAACTTATGATTAGCTAGAGACTGAGAGACCATATCCGTGTTTCCTTGACTATCATCACCACATTATTGTTATACTTCACATCTATTATCCATGGACTCAAGCATTGCACACATTATACACCACTATACGATACAAACTATTCACATATGCCGTTCACATATAAGATGCCAAAAACTCACTACACATTGCTTCATCTATTTAGTACACACATTGCAACCTCTGTCAGTACACACACAACACAATGTATATCAATGTGACAAAAATAATGTTAAAAAATAGATGCAATAACACTTTATATGAATAACATTATACAACCACGAAATTATATAATAGGTAAAAATATTGAAAAGTCCACCAGTTGAGTGCTTTCATAAAAGCATAAAAAAATATAATAAACATAAATAAGAAAATTGTTGTTACAACTGATTTAAACTAAAAGTCATTTATAATTATTTTTCTGATTAGTAGTAATTTGTTATTTTAATAAAAAGTTTTTTTAAATGAATTGATTGTTAAAATTACTTATCTTTTATTCTGACTGTGGATAATTCAGTGCGTAAAGATTAGCTCATGCACAGAAGATCGAATCATTGATACTCGTTGGATATAAATTTCTTCGTAATTTAGATAGAATTATATACCATATCGGTAAGATTGCAACACTAGATATTAATAAATCTATCTTAACTATGATGAATAGTAAAATTTTAGCTTTTAGTACTGGCATACTTATATGTATTGAACATGACAAATATGATATAATTATTTTATATGGATTTGTAAAATAAACTTCATAATAGTTATTATAAATAATATTACTCTTATTCCTGATATAAGTATTATTTACATATGTTTGTTAATAATTCTTTTGATTTACAAATGATAAAATCTAGAAATAGATTTAAAAATTTTATAAATTAAATAACTTTATCAGTCATATAGTGAATAATAATTACCAATAAAATTTAAGTCATGCTAAAAGGATTGATAATACCTTCTTGAGAAATATTTATAAGTCTTGATATTATCAAATTCTGCAAGTAAATTTTGATCCAATAATTTAAATAAATTAAGTGAAAAGTATCAAAAGAAAATAATTAAAAGTTAATTAAACTAAATTATCAATAATTTAATTTAATCAATGAGTGTCAGCATTTTTAACATGGTGAAACTTATTTGTGATAAGTAACAAGAGACATAATATATTAGAATAAATAAATGAGTTAAATCATAATTATATAGTCTTATGAATTATAATTAATATAAATAATTATGCGAAATAAATTATACTGGAAGCTGAAGATATTATTTGCACCAGGCTCCCTTCTATAGCCTTATCCGGAAATGATAAAAAAAATCTTAATATTTTTTGTTTGTTTGAAATATATGTATATATATAATAATAATAATTAATTTAATTGTAATCTAATTGATTTGATTTTACCATTAAATCACATTAATTTTACATGCACTAAATTAATTATAATTAGGTATATTTATATTTTAAATAGAATTTGTTTTTAAATATTAAAAGAACCAAATGGATTAAATTAATATAAATTAATGTTTAGTTTTGATTTTTAAATATATAAAAAGAGAGGCATAAGTTCGACGATGCTAATTCCATTGCAGCATCATCATCCTCACAAACTATCCTGGAATAGAGGGATACGAGAGAAGTCTTTTGGCCAAGCTCGATACAAGGAAAGATTCTTATCACAATGCTTATAAAATAAACTGCAAAAAAATAATTCCAATCCATAAGCAATATCGAATTACTTTGAGTTCCCAAATCCCTAACAACTACAGCACCCTCCATCAAGATGGTGCGTACAAGTCCAAACACCAAAAAAATAAAAAATAAATATAAGTTAATACCTTTTCAAGACTTTTGTGAAAATATCTCATGTATGTTCTATTATCTAAATATATTTTGTAGCAATTATCGCATCTTAGATCTTTACCATAAAGAAAAATCAATCCACCTCTATCTACTTTTTCTAATTGAGAAACACTAGACATGATACATATGCCTTGCTACATTACTATCATAATAAATCGTAGTGAAAGAAAAAGTGAAAAGTGAAAACCCAATATGATGGATGGAATAGATTATGCATCTAAAATATCTCACAAGTAATTATCATTATCATTTTGAGTTTTATTTTTGTAATGAATTTTAAAATAATTATCTATTTTTACTTTTCAAAAAAGTAAAATTGACTCTAAAAAAATAGAAAACCATAGCATAGTCCTACTCTAAGTGCATACTAGTGTCACACAAGAATTTGAATGCCTGATCAACTATAAATACCCAATATCCATGAAATTAATCCCAAGTCATGGAGAATTATTCAAACACCTCAATATGTAAAAACTATTTAAAGCGAACCTACCATGAAAAATCCAAGAAATAAATAACTATACTAACTACATATATTACATCTAATCTATTCATAATTAGATATTTAATCTTCCCAAGGTACATGTTAGTGTCAAACTAGAATCTAAATATTTGACCAACTATAAACATACATAATCCTTGAAATAGATTCTAAGTTATGAATACTTCTTCATACATCTCCGTATGTGAAGAACTAATTTGAGGTGAACTTGCTGAAAAAAAAAAACAAAGAAATAGATAATCATACTAACTGTGCATGTTATATTTGATCTGTTCATAATTAAATAATTAATCTTAAATAAATCAATATCTGGATCAATAAGAATATTTACTCAAACACAACGAAGAAGACTAATCTCTGCTAGATTATCAAGCATATTTTCCACTTGTAATAAAATAATACTCCTTGTGAAATAAGCAACATTTACACCAAGAAAATAATAGTCTCCTAATTATGGTTGAATCCGAGGTGGTTACTTCATATATGTCTCCTTCTCTAAGTCACCATAAAGAAACATATTCTTCAAGTCTAGCTGATGTATCCTCGAATTATGAGATGGTTTAGAAAAAATAAAAATTCATAATGAGAAGATCTTGGCCACGAGAGAAAGTATCCTTGTAGTTCATAATAAATACCTAAATAAATTTACTCGCTACAAATCTCGACTAAAAGTGATCTATGCATCTTCACAAAGAATACCCGCCTCCATTCAAAAACATATCTTTCTGAAAGCTGTGAAACTAATTCTCAAGCTACATTATAATGAATAACATATATTTTTTCCATCATTACCTGATGACAGATAATATCATGGATGAGATTATATCTCATAAAAAAATAATATATATAAAATTAAATATTGAGCACAACTCCTATGTCTCTTCCCAAGAGCAAATGTTATATCATGATCAAAAGAGGCTGCATACAAGATCATCTAGATCCTCAATAAGCTCTTCTTTGACTTGAGTAAGCTAGGCATATCTCTCGGTCTAAATTCTAAGTATTGGATAGTCAAATCTCCTGGTTACCAATTCAATGTAAATTAATATTGATGAAGATTTGTGGACAACAACATCAACTGGGCTTCAAGGATATCTCTCAATTCAAAAAACCCCACTCTCTTCATATTCAACATGATTTAAAATTATTACAACATGATTTAATATCATACTAAGTATTAATATATTCACATATAGCCAACAAATAATAAATATGAAAAATATGATAAGGTAATTCAAGTAGAGCTATAGTTAAATATAGAAAAAGTAATAAATCTAGATACATCTCAATTCATATTTTTTAAGCTTGTTAAGAAACAAGAATGCATTTGCTATAATCTCATCAATTACGTGAGAAAAATATTTGTATCATCTTTGGATAGTAAAGTAGCTAAGAAAAATATTATCTCAAGATCTTACATGAAAAAATATCCAATACTAAAAAATAATCAAGCACAAAATAAGTGCATCATAATTTTATGATGCAAAATAAATAAACTATCTCTGGATATACGATTTAAAAGGGTATATACAAGATATTATGTTAAAAGAGAAGATCAAATTGACGAAGGTAGATTGTTATTAAAATGAGATCTCTACAAAAATATTTCAGAACACTCTTTTAAAATAAGAATATTAAAGTTTTTTTAATTAAATATTTATTATTCTTTTTAAAAATCTAATTCTATTAGGGTACGTCAGCATGTGAAATTTGATGTATAATCCTATAATATATATCATAAGCACTAAATTGGTCAAACATATATTTTAATACAATGTTACTTTTTATTTTTTTTAATATTTTTATCAAATTAATTTTTTATTATATTATGAAAAATTTGAAAAATAAAAACCTTATGATTTATCTGGAAAGAGATATATCCATATATATCTCAAATAATCATAAAAAAAAAATGATCAGATATCTAAATCTTTTTCTTGTGATATTTCTACTAGGATCTCATACGTCTAAGTACATTATATCAAATGGATTCCTATTCAATCCAGATTGACATGTATGGCAAAAAATTCTATTGAATTTTATTAACTAATATGTCTCACACCAAGGTCAAAATACCTATCAGCAATAATGAGTGATTAAACTAAGAATACACAAGTAAAAAGTCCACAATGCTCAAACATTAAAAAAAAAATCTTACTATCTAAAAGAGAATATATAATCAATCATGCTCAATCCCAATTATAGTCTTCCTCACCGTCTTTCGATCATGTTGATAAATATTAGTAGAAATAAACATAAAACTAAAGTTAAATTACTAAAAAGATAACTAATAAAAAATAAACTAGCAGAACAATTAAAAATAAGCAAAACACTCAAGCACAGTACTATATTACTATTATATCTAAAAAATTTTGAATATTTATCATAGACTATAATAATATTTTCAGAACAAAAATAAAAATAAAAAATATGATATGAGTACCTTTACTATTAGTAATATTTCTCATACCAATAATATATAAGATTAAAGTGAGTGCATGGATAAAATAATCAATAATATCTAAAAGAAAAAAATGATTTGTTATTACCTTATAGAAAAAATTTATATACTCCTTTTTATCAAGTATAAGTGTCTATGCAAGAACTCCTTGATGACTCTAGTAGTTAGTCTATGTTTCTCTCTGTACTGTGTAAACTTCTCGGCTTTCTCTTTGGATATAATATTGAAAAACTATCTCTGGTATGACCCATCCTCCTACAATGAATATATTGAATTGATATATTTCATTTATTTTTGCTATGATAATCTCTTTCAATATTGTCACAAAATTGTGATTCATCCAAAAAGAAAGATAACAATACACTAAATAAATATTTTGGCAAATACTAATTTATATTTTTATATAATTATGCAGCAGCCCTAATAGAGGTTTCTATCCAAAACACAACTACCTGCCACCGTGAGCCACCACCTCGTGCTGGCTACTGCTCACGTCTATTGCCCCCAACCATACGTGTCAAGTATAAAAAACACACATGCCTTCTACCATCACAATGCACACCTATTTCCACCACCATAAGTGTTTGTTGTCACCACCATGGGTGCCTGTCACCACTATTGTTCATGTTTCCTACCAGCACCATGCTCGCATGTAGCCACCACCACGAGCGACTACTACCATCACCATGTGCACCTACTGCCAACCAACACGCGTGTCACCATCTGTATACAAATACAACACCATGCATGCATGCATTGTGCTGGTACAATGCACGCAAAGCTACCAATAGGACTTATAAACCATACCCACATGAAACAAGAGTTAAATTTTAAAAAATAAACAAACAAATTAGGAGTACCCGCATGTTAGGTGATTACATAAAAAACATAAAATAAAATAGAATAATCATAAATAAACAAATTACAATAATTACGACAGAATCATATGACATCAACAACTATGTGCTACCATCGCACACAACAACTCGACACACCATCACTGCACCATTGCATCTTCTATTTACACCAAAAATAAATGCACACATCACCACAACACAATCGATTGATACAGAATCACAACTAATTCGATATGCCATTATTTATATCATTGCACAGCATATAATTCCATTGTATGATGCTACTTTATACACATCTACATGATATTTCTTCTCCCACTACACAACACGTGCAATTTTACAGAATTTCCATTTTAGAGTTTTGCAAACAACAACCCCTCGCACTAATACCATGTAAAAAAATAAATCACAAAACAATCTCATAACCTTGAGCTATATATAAAAAGAAAAAAAACATAAATTTCTTTTTTGGATGACATTAAGTCATTAAGTTAATATAAAAATGAAATATATATATGGACAACCCATAGTTTGATTGCTCCCATCACAAATATAAAAAAATATATATATAAGCAACAATAATGCAACAAACAAATAAAAAAAAATAGAAGACATAGTTTCAATGAACGCATGCTACAACTTGTTTATTTATGCTTATTATTTTTTATTTTATGAATTTGATGAAAACATCCAATCTGTAGACTGCCACAATTATTTTTGTTAATTTTATTAAGATGCACTTGTATGATACTTGATTATTGAGTATTCTTATAATTTTAGTTTTTTAATTGATTTGTATCATAATATCAAGGCCAACAATAAACAAAATTTGACAATAGGGACTTTGTGTGGGTGAGTAAGAGAAATAAATCTTAAAAGTATTTTAAAAATAGATGCAAGCACTATATCAGCAAAATGCACACATGCCTAGAATAGAAAAGGTAAGGGTTATCACAACTACTATGTGCGACAAAGTGTGTGGTGTTCACATTGTGGTTGCATAATAATCAAGCGATGTGCGATGGTTGCATTGTTTTGTATGATTGTCACATGGTGATCGTTTTTAGTAATAGTGGTGGCAGTGTGTACATTGTAGGATGATAGTGTGTGCATTATGTCCGATTGAGAAAACTAGAAATAAAGATTTTAGTTGATATATGATGTCAGAGGAAGAATTACAACAAATATATGAAAAGTAATTATTACAACAGATATACATAATAAAGAGCCCCAATTCATTGTATATAATGTCAGTGGAAGAATCATAGCAAAAGTACTTGTTAGGTATAATATCTATAGAAGAATCAAAAATTTTACATAGTTTTAAAAGAATAACTAATTACGGGATCTATTTAGATGTTCCCGTAGAACTTATGTATCATGATACTAATACTTACTAGAAATAAATATACATAATTTTTATTTAATACAATAATAAATTGTTCTATTTTTTTAGATATTACTTATTTTACTCAAAATCACTTTAAACTTATGAATTATCAATACAAAAACTAATACTCACATAAGAGATAAATCATAACGTAACAATATTTTTTTCTTATTATAAATATATTATTATTATAGCTAATGATAAATATTCAAAAATTACTAAAAATTCTCAAGTAAAGTGTATGAAACCATTTACTTGAGAATTTTTAGTTTGTTTATCTATCATTAGGTAAATTGAGAATATTTACCCTATTTTTAAGAATATTTCAATCAAAGAATATAATATATAAGTAGATTATTAATTAAAAATACTTACTAAAGATTCCTATGATACACACAAATCTAACTTAATTAGAAACACCATAGATTTGATATACTTAAAAATATATGAATATAATAGAAATATGATCAGAGATTAATTTATATATATGATTACTCGAGATATATATGGATATATCTCTTTCAAGAAACATCATAAATTGTTTCTATTTTTCAAAATTTCATATAATAATAAATAAGTAATTTTGTTATAGTCTAAATATTACCATTTTTATTATTTTTATTTATTTTCTTCCATTTGATAGGAGCACTCACCTACTGTGAAATGTTCCATGCAATTTGCTCTTTATGTAAAAGGCTTTATGTGTATTGTTTAATATATTGAGTTTTGTATTAAATTAAGTTAAGATATGTTAAATTATCTTATGTTATTTCATTTTATTTTTTAATTATTATTTTCCTTTTCACATTGTATCTGTAATATGATATAAAAATAATAAAAAAGGACTAAAAATCATAGAAGAGTATGCATGTAAGTTAAGATTATACATACTAGAAAGTATGTATCACCCTATTGTTGCACATCATTGTGTGCAACAGAAAATAGAAAAAACAAAGAAAAATAATTGTGATTCATATTACTTTGTAGGCTACACAATAAAAGCCTAATTTCCTTTTCAAGAAATGCTTCTCAGTGTGCATTCCGCAACGAGCATATCAACATTAAATTTTGTGAATGATAATTTTTGAAAATCATTCGAAGATAAAGGTTTTGAATTTTCCTAATTCGGCCAAATTTTATCAATTCCTATTTTCAATGTCATTTATTCAAATTCAGTATTTTAATGTTTTGGAATCAAAAAATCACAACTAAAATTTTATTTTATCATCTCTTGAAAGCATAAATTTAAGGTGAATGATTTGGAAACTCTAAAAATTAGGGTCCCAAGATTGTAGAACTGTTATTTTGTCCTAATTCAGAGAAAATTCAAAATTCTAACAAAAATTAGGGTTATGATTTTATCAATATCAATTTGACATCTCACAAATTCTAATTTTGCATAGAAACTTTAAAAAAACTCTAAAATTTAAGTACTAATTAGAAAACCTAATCTTAGGCCCTCAAAAACACCTAATTAGGAGCAACTAAACATCAGATTTTCATTCAAGTCATGCGGGCTGCCTCAAACAATTTGCCCACCATATAAGAGGCTTTATGCGTTTTATTTAAACTATTGAGTTATGCATCAAGTTTAAACTTAAATTATATTGTACTATCTCAAGTTTTGTGGAACATTTTATTATTCTATTTTCTGCATTCAATTTATCATAAATGTCATAAAAAAAATTAAAAAAATAAAGAAATAATAATATATTAAAATGTGTCATATTAATATAATATTTATTATATGAATTATAAAATTATACAAACTTACAATGCTTCCACACCGCAATATAATAAGATTACTAAAATTAAGAATAGACATCTAAGTGAGAGGCTATTCTATCATTTTTTTAATATATACTCTTTCAAATTCTATATTCCGAGATATAAACTATATAATTTGCCTCCTATAATATACTATGTCATCGATCAATCTTTAAGATTGGACAAATAATATTTTGGACCATGAGATTTATCTTTCTTGAATATACTAAAACCCAAAAATGATACAAGTACTTTTTACTATAGACTGATAAGAATGTAATGAGTATAAAATTTATTTTTGTAATGACTTATTTTTTAATGAGTTTAGAAAACTCATGAATCCAGGTGTTACATATAAATCTATTACTATTCTTCCCTTATAATCATGGATTAACTAATAATTAATAAAGAGACTTAGCTATCAGCTATATTTGAGTTTGTTGGTACTCACTATAATATTACTCCTATTGATTCATCATATCTACTAATAAATTCAGATTATGTCAATTCTAATAAGGTTTCTTAAGGATAAAGATCTCCTACAAGTCCAAGAATCTTCACTAGCATAGACTCATTAAGTCAGTAACTAAGAGACTTCACTGCTCATAACTTAAAGTTCTATACTAGTAGAGAAAGACATAAAAAACCTATGCAAACTAGATACTTACCTATTGACGAGCCAGATGATCTTTTAGCCATGATCTTTGATCTTGATTTTCCAATTACAATATAAGAAGAAACAAATGAATTGTACTCAACATCTAATATTTCAATTTTTTATCTAATTCTCACCTTCTATTGCTTCTTTCTTTAATTTTCTTGATGATACAAACCGTCAAGCCATAATGAATGAAATATATGTTTTTTACTCTAATAGCACTTTGTAACTATTACTGAGACTTTAAAAAAATGTTATTATGAAGATAAATCAAGATGGGAGAAAGATAGACTACCTTAAGGTGAGACTAGTGATGAGGAAAATAAGTTGGACATTTAATATGAAGTACCAGGATACTTTTTCACGATTGAGCATGATATCATCAGTAAGAATCCTTAATTTTTTATTATATCTCATAATTGGAAGATATATCAATCATATATAAAGAATATATTTTTTTCACAATAATCTCAACGTGAAGATATATATGAAGCAATCACCTACATTTCAAGTTGTATAACCAAATACAATTTATAAATTATGAAATGCATTGTATGACATGTAGCAGTCACTGAGAGCCTAGTTTATGAAATTTTTATAGGCAATTGACTTGTTTGGAATTGACAAGTAAGTCACATATATATTTTTTTTGAGACACTAATAACATATTTATATTGCTAATTATCTATGTGAATAACATCCCGATTACGAGAAATGATGAGTTTAAAAACTATACAAGTCAAATAATTTCTTTAGGCACAATTTCAAATGAGTGAGCTTGGAAAAGTTATGTGTTTTCTTGATATAAAAATTGCTTATTCGACGAGAAATATCATTTTGCCATAGAGAACATATGCATTTGATACATTTGTATAGATTAGTCTTTTGAGTTATACTCCAACAAAACTCCTATTTATCTAGGTATTTTACTTTTGCAATGACCCGTCTAGTTGACTATACTACTTAGATATAAATATAAAAAGAATTAACTATTTAATTATTACCAGAATAAGTATATCATTTCTAATTAATATAGTTAATCATTTTTTAAATTTTATCAAAATATTTAATATAGCAGAAACTATTTGCTTACAAAGATATGCGAATACGTTTTCAGGATTTTAGATCTCTTTTAGGGATTAGAAAACTTGTTTCAAATGTCTTTTAGGGACCTATAAGACCACATTTTTGACTAATTTACAAGGGCACACATGTATAATGTTTGATTCCTAAGCATTATTATATTTTTTTATTTTTGTATTAATTTGTAACTATGTATTATAATTTCAACAAAAAAAAGAACATAAGAATTGAGTGCCCATGAAAATTATTTGACACGGATATATCATATAGGATTAATATTGGATAGGTTATTATTTATCAAAAAAAAAATATTGGACGGACTAAATATAAAGCTACCTCAGGAGTTCATTGTGACAAGTGAGTATAAATAGATTAGAATTTTTTTTATAAATATTATAAGGCTAACAATATTGTATGAAAGTGAATGTTGGGAAACTAAGAAACAACATAATCCAAGAATGAGTATAGATGAGAATGATATGATAAATATGATAATATTATAAATGATAAAATTAAATAATATATATAAAAAAAAGATTAACTTAACTCCAAAAGATAATATTGGGGAAATCATCTCAAGTGATTGGTGACGTCCAATGCATCCCCCCCTAGTGTACTGATTAATAAATGTACGACTATTCAAGTGGAAGGAAAAAAACTAATATAAGTCAAGAAAAGATTTAATAGAAATTATAAACAAGAATTTAATAACTTAAAAATTTTGAATAAATATGATTTATAACGAAGTTGGTTAAAAAATAATCATATATGCATCCCCAAGTAATTGAGATAATAAATTATCATTAGTATTACCATTATACCCTTGACTAATAATAAATTATTAATTTATATTAATATTATTATGATTACAAATTAATATAAAATAAAACAAATACTTAATAACCAATAACAAGTACAAGTCATCCTTATATAACATGTGAAAATCATTAAGAGAGCCCACGTATTGAGTTCTCCTTCAAGATCTTCACAAAGATATCAATTAGATGCTTTGTTGTCAAAATTTATGTGGTAATTAATGGTCATATCCCAGCCTTAGCCCTAAAAAAGAAGAAATCAATCTCGATATTCTTCATTGCTCATGAAATATTGGA
>JAREIK010016264.1:0-19814 GCA_029783825.1 Sapria himalayana | reverse complement strand
TACATGAATAAAAAAATAAACTAATAGATAGATAGATAAATAAATATATATATATATATAGCAACATACAAAAATATAGATAGATAAATATATTGATAGCTAAATAGATAAACATACAAACACATAGATAGATATGCAGAGATATAGATAGAATGATAGATTAACGGAGAGATATATAAATAGACTAATAGATTGATTTATTGATTTATTGATTAATAGATAGACAAATAGAAAGATAGTTAGATAGATAAATTGATAGATAATTATATAGATAGATAGATAGATGAATAGATAGAAAATTATATAAACAAATAGGTAGATTGACAAATAGATAGAAAGATAAATTGATAGATTGATAGATAGATAAATAAATAGGTATGTAGGTAGATAGATTGAAAATATATAGATAGAATGATATATTGATAGATATATAAATAGAATGATATAAATATACATAGATAATTAGATATGAAGATAGATAGATAGATAGATAAACAGATAAATAAAGATAGATTAATTAATAGATAATTAGATAGATAGATTGATTGATTGATTGTTTGATATTTAGATAGATAATTAGATAGATGGATTGACTATAAAATAGTTAGTTAGATAGATAGACAAATAGAAAGATAGATAGATAAAATGGTAAATAGATAAAAAAATAGTTAAATATATAATTAGATAGATAAAAAGAGAGATAGATAATTGCATAGATAGATAAATAAAAAGATAGACAGATAGATATATAGATAGATATTAAAATTTATAGATAGATAGATTAGTAGATAGATGGAAAACTAGATAGAAAGTCATATAAATAGATAGACATATAGATAGTTAGATAGATAGGTCGATAGGTAGATAAGTAGATAGTTAGAAATATTATTAGTTAAATAGATAAATAGATATATAGGTAGATAGATAGATATATAGACAGATAGATTCATAGATAGTTGGATAGATAGATAGATAGAAAGATATATAAATAATTAGATCGATAGATTGATTAATAGACAGATTGATATATAGATAGATAGACAGATAGATAAATAGATAGATAGTTAGATAGATAGATAGATATAAAGATAGATAGATAATTAGATAGATAGTTAAAAATATATAGATAAATAAATAGAAATATAGATGGATTGATAGGTAGGTATATAGATAGATAAATAGAAAGATAGAAATATAGATAGAAAGATATATAGTTAGAAAGAAAGAAAGATAGATAGATAGATAAATAGACAAATAGAAGATAGATAGATTAATATATATATAGATGGCTAGAATTACACACATATAGATAGTTAGATAGATAGACAGATAGATAGGTAGATAGGTAGATAGGTAGATAGCTAGATAGGTAGATAAATAGATAGATAGGTAGATAGATATATAGATAGGTAGATAGATACATAGATAAATACATAGATAGATAGATAGATAAATAAATAAATTAAAAGATAGATAGATAAATAGATTGAATGATATATAGATAAATTGATGATAATTAGATTGATATTTTGATAGATAGAAAGATAAATAGAAATATATAGATAAATACTATATATATATATATAGAAAGATAAATTTGTACATAGATATATAGATAAATAAATATTTATATAGATAGACAGACATATAGATAGATATATAGATAGAAAAAGATATAGACATATAGATAGAAAATTAGATAGAAAGATATATTAATATTAATTTATATGACAAACATATAGATTAATAGATATATACACACACACACACACACAAATAGATAAATAGTTAGATTAATAGATACTTATATATTAAAATAGATAGATAAAAAATTAGAGAGATAAATTGATTGATTGATTGACATATAGAATGATAGATAGATAGATTGTTATATAGAAAGATTGACATCTAGATAGACAAATATATGGACGGATAGAAAGATAGACAAATAGACAAATAAATAGACAGACAGACATATATAGTTAGATAGATAGATAGATAAGTATATAGGTATATAGATAAATTGAAATATAGATAGATAGATATATAGATAAATGATAAAAATATACTTAGATATATAAATAGATAGATAGATATATAATTTGATAGATATGCAGATACACAAATAGATAATTAGATAGATAGATATATAGATAATTAGAGAGATAGATAGATAGATAGATTGATTGATTAAGATAACAAACAAACAGATAAATAAATAGATTAACATATAATTAGATAGTCGAATAGACAATTAGATAGATAGACATTTAGATAGATAGATAATTAATAAATAGATAGATATTAGTTAGAGAGATAGATAGATATAAAGATAGATACATAGATAATAGAAACACAATAGATAGATAAAAACATAGATAGATAGATAGATATATCATATATATATATATATATATATATATATATATATATATATATATATATATCTATATATAGATAAACAAATAGACACTACACACCTAGATATAAATATAAATAGATAGATAGACAGATATATAGACAATTAGAGTAGATAGATAGGTAGGTAGAAAGATAGATACATAAACAAGTTGATAGATATATTTATAGATATAAAGTTAGATAGATAGATAAAAAGACAAATAAACAATTAGACACATAGATTGAGAGATAGTTAGATAGATAGATAGATATTTATACTAGTATATAGACAGACAGATAGATAGATAGATAATTAGATAGATAGATAGATAAATAGCTATATAGATACATAGTTAGATAGACAAATGCACAAATAGATAGATTGAGATAGGTAGATAGATTGATAGATATATAGATAATCATATAGACAAACAAATAGATAAATAGATTGAAAGATATATAGAAAGATAGATATATAAATAGATAGATTGATAGACAGATAGAAATATAATATATAGATAGATAGAAATAAAAACAGATATATATCTATCTATCTGACAATAGATAAAAATATAAATATATAGAAATACAAACAGATAGATAATATATATATATATATAGACTGATAGATAGGTCCATAATTAGATTGATTGATTGATTGATTGATGCATAATTAAATAATGATAGACAACTAAATAAAAAGACATATATAAAGATTGACAGATAGACAAATACATAAATAGAAGGATATATATATTTATATAAAATTAGCTAGATAGATAGATAAATAAACCTAAAAATAGACATACAGTTAGTTAGATAGATAGATAGTTAGAAAGATAGATGGACAAGCACATAGATTGATAGATAGATAGATAGAAAGTTTGATAAATAGTTAGATAGATAGATAGAAATATAATTTTATAGATAGTTATATATATATATATAATTAGTTAGATAGATAGATTTATTTATTTATTGATAGATATATAGATAGACATAATAATAGATTAATAGATAGATAGATAGATGGACAAAGAGATTGTTAGATATATAGATAATTATATTAAAAGATAGACAAATATATAAATAGATAAGCAAAGAGATTGTTAGATTGATTAACAAATAGATAGATAGACAAATAGATATACAAATAAATAGATAGGTAGATAGATAGATGATTAGATAGAGAGAGAGATAGATAGATAAATAGACAAAAAGATTGATAGATCGATACATACATAGATATATATAATTATATATATATATATATATATATATATATATAAACAACTTGATAGATAGACATATTGACAGAATGACAGATTAACAGTTAGATAGATAGATCAATAGATAGATAGATAGATAAAAGATAATTAGAAAGATTAAAAAAGTAGCAATATAAATATCCATAGCTAATTAGCAAGGGATTAGCTTGAGAATAGGAAGAGATGTTTTATTTTACATTGAATTACAAATTTGCGATGGATTTTTGATGGATTAGAGATTGTAATTTTCGTTTGAAAATTATCTCTAGCTAATATTAACATAAATTTTCACGCAACAAATTGTCGGAATTTTAGGAATGACTTTGAAACTGATTTTACCTAGCTAATTAGTTCGAAACAAAATCCCTCGCTAAATAATATTTTGAAATTTTTTTTATGATTTTTAATATTTGATTACAAGCGATTATTCCTTAAATGATAATTTTCATATATGCATTTAGCTAGCTGATATTTCCCTTGCTATTTGGGCTGACATAATATTTTTCACAAATCTTTAATGATTTAATTTTTTTATATATTATTTTTAAATATTTAATTTAATTTTATATATTAAAAGTATGCCATGGTTTAAGGATGAGTGATCCTTGAATGACACATTCTCCTCATATAATTATAAAATAGGATATTATAAAAAAATAATTTCAAAATATATAAATATTAATAAAAATTTATATTAATAAAGACTAAAATATATATTTTTATGTTTATAAAATATTTAAAAAATTATATCATTTATTTTTTTGAAATATTTTATTATGATTTTAAATATTTGTATTAAAAAAACTTTAAATAATAAATTATATATTTTAATTATAAATTATAATCATTTTTAAGATATTTTAATTAATAAATGAATATTCATAAAAATTACTACTAATAAACTAAAATATTTAATTGTATGATTAAATAAAAATATATATAAAAATATCTGAATTAACGAAAAAATAAGTAAATATTTATATTATGTAAAGTAATATATATATATATATATTATTTATTTATTTATTTATGATTATAGAAATCTTTTAAAAAATATTTACAAAAAGTTTTGAAATTTTGAATTATAAAAAAATTCAAAATTTTCAAAGAAATGTAAAACAAAATAAATTGATATTTTTAAAAAATACATATATGTTTTAATTCCAACAAAAAAATTATGATGATTTAAAAAATAAATATCTTAGTGTTGTTATTAAAAGAACACTTCAAGTATTTTTTTAGGGTTTCCAAAGATTTATTTACGATATTGCTAATGAAATTTTTCTCATAAAAATACTTAAAATTATTTTTAGCCCTATAAACATTTTTGAAAAGTAATAGCAAACTGATCCTAAGCTAATTTGAATTCAAATTTTATTTTTTGACCCAACTAAAATTGATAAGAATTAATAAATTTAGTAAGATCTTTACTATTAACTTATAATATTCCATTTTTATTAAAATAATAAATATATTTTTTTATTTATCTTCTCACTTTAAGTAATTTTTAGAATTTTATAAATTATAAATTATATTAAATAATATGAAATTTTAAGCCTTTATAATTATTTTATATTATATTTATAAATTTTTTTTGAATTCTTAAAAATATACAACCTATATATATATATATATGAAATACTTTATTATAATATAATATAATTTATTTATTCATGAAATATTATCATTTATGGTTAAATAAAAATTTATTTTATTTTTTTATTTAAAATTTAATTTTTTTTAATTTTAGTTTACTTTTATATTTTTGTCTCTTTTTTTTTCAATATATTTACATCCATATTTTTATTTATAGTTTTTGTGAAAAAAAAACACTAAGGTAATCAAGCACTTAAAACATTTTTTATATCTTTCGAAGAGGAAGAGAGGTGAAGCAAAACAAGAATATGGGAACAACCTATAGGCCCCACATCTTTCTGTTATCAGGTAAGATTGTTATTACTCTTCTCCTTCAAAATACTATATACATTTCTCTATCTCTCTCAATTTGATTACCACTAATGAAGGTTGATTTATACACAATATTCGGTTTTAATTTTTTTTTAATTTTCTTCCAATTTTTCTTCTTCTTTCTTCTGTATTCACACCACTAATATGATTTTGACTCTCCACCATTAATGAAACAACAAATGGTTAGTGTAAACTTTGTTCTTTTACTATTTAATTTTTTAAGGTTTTATGTATTTCAAATACTAAATGTATGCATATTGTTTTATGCTTCTGTAACTTAAGAAAAAATAATTATGCTTAATGTTTCCTACTTCTATAATTTAAGATAAAAAAAACTCAATGTTTATGGGTTCTATTTTTATTCTCCAAAAATATTATAAATAGATAACTTTATATATAAACTTTTATACATTTATATTATCGTATGACATTATATATAAATGTCTATACTTTAATATATATAAACATATTACATTATTTATAAACTTTGATATGTTTATATAAAAATATAATGTTACACACACACACACACATGTAAAAATGTTTATAAATATTTATACAACATTTACATAAAATTATTCATTTATATAGTTTTTTTAATATAACATTTATATAACATATAAAATGTTTATACATATTTGTAAACATTCAGATAACAGATAAATTTTTATATAAATATATAATATTTATAATGTTTATATAAATGTGATATATATACTATATAATATTTATAAAAGTATTACATATATTAATTTATATATATGTAATATTAATAAAAATATTTAAACACAACATTATATCTAAACACTTGTATATTTATATAATCATATGCAATATATATAAAAGTTTATACTTTAATATAAATGTGCAACTAAGATAATAGTTATGTGCAATATGATGCTTGTATGCATACACAAGAAATTATTTCTATAATGTATATCATATGAAGAAATGATATATCATAGAGGGATATGTTTAAGTAAATATATAAGTTGATAAATCATTTATTATAGTAATATGATAAATCATTAGTTATCTCTATAATGCATACACATTGTGCAATATGATAAACCATTTGTTATAGTAATATACAAGTTCAAATTTGGTTACTTTTGTTTTTTTTATTAATGGATTTATTCGTAGTCTTATTTTAATGAGTTATATTTTTAAGTAATTAAATTTTATTTTTATTTTTTTGGATAATGTTATGATTATATTTTTTTATGGTCAGTTATTTTATTATTTGTTTGAATATTATTGATATATCACTTATTCATTATTTACTTGGTTATTTATTTTTTTTAATTGAAATGTTATAAATTGTGTATTTGTTATACATTTATGCAATTTATCAATGGTTATATGAAATAATATGTTTTTTAATAAATAAAATAATATTAAAATTTAATTACCAATAAATTGTTTTCATGGTTATTAGTAATATTATTTATTTTTTTCATTGTTATAACCATAAATTAATTTTTTATTATTGAAATTTATTTTATTAATTTATAAATAATATTATAAAAAATAACCTTGCAAATTTCTTTAATTATTAACCATAAATGTATTTATTTATGAAATAATATACTGTATCGTTAAATATAAAATAATTTCGTTTTCTAATTTTTTTCGTCTATGACTCGTCTCTCCCCCCATCTAGCCATCTCTACATATCAAACAAAGAACATTCTCTTTCTATCTCTTTTTCTGTATGTATTTTATTTGTTTATTTTCATTATAATTTATTTAAAAATTAGTAATGAGTTTTGCAAATTTAAAATTGATAGTGATCTAAATGGTATTTTTTTGTTGAGTTCCTGTGTGTTAACGAAAAATCGGAAGTGTGAAGTTTTTTACTTTTAATGATTATTTTTTTTAATGTTTAATGGATGTCAATTCAACAAAAAGTGTGCTAGCTCTTAAATTCGAAGAATAATAGTAAAAGAGGACAAATAAAATACTAACAAAAGGAAAATAGGAGTAAGGTGCTGTAATTTTTTAAATTCAAAGAAGAGCAAGATACCATGCATTCTCAAAGCACACTGGCCATGCATGGTGTCATATTTTGTGTATACATTTATAATAAGTAATTGTTCCATCATTATATAATGTTAACATGAGTAATATGATAGATAATTTGATTAGTAATAGAGTATACAATTCTTTTTTTTAAAATGTGCATATAGTATATATATCCAATGTAGTAGATGTGTGGTGCATGTGAAGTCGTTTATTTAGTGCAGTCTATGTTTACTTTACATGCACATTTTTTTGTTTACAAGGAAACATGTATACTAATATGCTTTTTACACAAAACACTTGCCAATTTTTAATCACACATACAAAAAATTAGAAATGATCAAAAATACTATTGTACAACTAAATAAAAACAAAAAAAATCAAACAAGATGTAACACGTCATCAACTAATGATTTTCAACAATTTGACTATGATCTAATGTTGATTCTAAGATTATTACTGAGAATCAATATATCAAAGTAAAGTTTATTAATTAAAATTGTTTATTGGATCATAAATCTCCATATGAAAAAAATATCTTTAATATTGGTGTGATATTTTCGATTTATGTTATTCTAGTAGTATATTTTTTTATAAATTCAACAATTAGCAATAAAAAATTAATGATAAACAAAAATCAAAAATTATCATTAATGCATAATATAATACTCTTGATATATGATACTCTTGTATGTTTTCCTTTTATTTTTTTTCTTTTCAGCTATTTTAGATTTAGCATATGTAAATAAATGTGTTTGTGCAGATGATTATACTCTTGATATATGACACACACACACACACACATGTATGTATGTATAGTTTTTTGTTTGTATTAATGTGTATCATTTTATTTTTTGTCATTATATATTTGCAACTTTTTGGCTTGGTGTAAAATTATAATATGAGTTTATTAAAAGATTTTTTAAGTTATTTGCTAATATAGCCATGTAATTGTTTGATGAAATTAATTAAGCTATTTTAGAAGCTTTTAAAAAAAGTGACGTGGCCATTTGGTTGATTTACTCGTTAACTATTTGGGCACTGTAAAAAATAGCACTCTCGGGCAACTCTTGCCAAAATTTAGTTTTTTTTTATATTTAATTGAAAAAAATATATAAGTGCTGAACATATCTATAATTTTTGCTAAATTAATAAGTTCTCATCTTTCCTATTGATTAGGTATTAATTAATGTGTATGTAAGTTTTCTTTACCAAACAATCTTTTGATTACAATTTTACACAAATTATGTTAATGTTAATGTCTGTAATTTTTTGTATCTCTAATCAGTCCAGATTTGTAAAGCTAGAAATCTATAATTGTAGTTTGCTTCACATCTATGTTTTCTAGTTGATTACTTTGTATGATATGTTTTATAGTCCAAATATGTTTTTGTTCATGTCTGATTTCTTTATTAATTAATTAGCCAAGAGTTCTTGGAATTGGCTCTTCATTCCATTAATTTTTTATATCCTATTTATTTTAATATTCAAAGTTTGAGGTGAATTTCAGTAGAAATTTTGGTCTTTGATCTTTATTGAGAAGTGAGAAGCTAACTCATTCAAATATTCAACATGACCAATGATAGTGACACCTTATAATTTGCCTACATAGTTGTGTATGAAGTAGCGATATATGTTTATGTCAAAATTGGTTCATGGGCAAAAAAATTCAAAAGATATAATGGATGTTTTCATACAACCTCTTATAGAATAGTTAAATCATTTGTGATATATTAGAGTGAATACATATGACATCTCAAAGAAGCAAAATTTCATAATGTGGGTAGCCATTATGTGGATGGTTAGTAATTTCCCTGCTTATTCAAAATTGTCTGGTTGGAGTACTACACTATGATTTGCATGCCTGTATTGCATGGAAAAGTTTGATGCATTTGCCCTCAAATTCAGTGGTAAACAATCATGGTTGATAACTATCATAAGGTTTTACCTACAAATCATCCATTCCACAGAAATAAAACTACATTTTGAAAAAACAAAATAGTGATGACAATTGCACTAGTTGTTCATTCACGAGATGGATGCTATTGGAACTAATGGACCAATATGCAAAATATTTGGCTAGATGAAATGCAATATTTTTTGGGACATGCCCTATTGGAAGCCCAATTTTATTCCTCATAACTTAGATGTAACGCATATAAAAAGTGTATTTGACAATGTTTTCAACACTATCATTAATGTAGATAAAAAAACAAAAGACACTTTAAAATCAAGAAAAGAGTTGAATGATTATTGTCGGCATCCTGAATTCAAACAAAATGAGGCTACAAAAAATACCCTAAAGCTTGTTACACACTTGATAAGAAGGAAATATAGACATTGTGTGAATGAGTTAAAAATTTGAAATTCCGTGATGGATATGTGTCAAATATGGGCAGATGTGTCGATATGAAGAATTTTAAGTTATTTGGAATAAAAAGTCATGTCTATCATGTATTTATGAAATGATTAATACCAATTGATTTTCATGAAATACGTCCTCTAAGTGGTTGGAAGGTCTTTACCTAACTTAGTTTGTTCTTCAAACATCTAACTGCAACCATAATCAAAATAGTTGACATGGTGAGATAAGAGAATGACTTACCTCTCATTCTTTGTAAGCTTGAATGGATATTCTCAACCAACTTTTATGACTTAATAGAGCATTTATCAGTCCATTTGGCATATTAAGCAAGGATAGTCGGCCTAGTGAAATACAGATTGGAGTATCCTTTTGAGAGGTAAATAAATATAAGTAGCTATGTTTTATTATTTCAAGCATAAATTAAGATTGTTATTTGATTAAATTGAAACCTAACATAATGGTTGTAGGTATCTTCATAAGTTGAAATTGAATAATAGAAACAAGACAAAAGTTGAAGGTTAAATTTGCAATAAATATTTAGTAGAAGAAGCATCATCTTTTTGTTCTTATTATTTTAAGGATCATGTCAATACAAAGAATAGAAACGTGCCTCAGAATGATGAAGGTTATGTGCTGGTAGAAGATGAATCTATGGACAATCTATCTATTTCCAAGCACCATAGAAGCGCATTTGGAAGAGCAAAGAAAAGATGTATGATAAATGAAGAGTACAACACAAATTAGAGCTATGTTTTACTTATTTGTGAGTAGGTTGCACAATTTATTAACTATATATACCCAAAATGGTTGAAGGTTTCATCATAGTTTAATTTTGTCCTAAATATATTTAATTAAAATTTGATATTCATTGTTCTCCCTCCATTTATATTTGTGCAGTGTTTATGTTGAGTAGTTAAAACATAAGCAACTAACCATTTCCAGCCATGAGGTCGATTCTATGCTAGAAACAGAATTTGCAAATTGGTTCAAGAACTATGTGAAAATTCTTAAGCTTTAATTTTATGAATTATTTGATTTATTAGTATCTTTTAGTATTTAACATAATTTGTTGAATTTATGCAACATACAAATGATCATTCAAATGGAGATTCCAACATATTAATACTGAATCTAAGCCCATTTAGATATGTGGCAACCTATCATGGGTATTTTATCAATAAATATAAATTTCACACAATAGGACACAATTCTTATAAAGTAACTATGAATAGTAGTGTATGCATTAAAGGCTCAAGTTATAGTGTAGATGAGATTGATTATAATGGTTAACTCACAGAGGTTATTGAGTTGGAGTATACTATACTTGAAAATAACAAGATTGTATTTTTTAAGATGTGAGTGGTTTGATCATACACAAAATGGGGGTACAAAGATTCATTTGGATTATAAGCTAGTGAATATTAACCATAAACATAGATTTAATCGATATGAGACATTTATTATGGCAGTTCAGCCACTCAAGTATATTATTGTACATATCCGAGTTTATCTCATGATAAGAGTGACTATTGGGCTATTTGCAAAATTAAAGCTTGGTTAAATTTTGAAGCACCAACATCTCAAAAAAGAAGTTCAAACTTAGCATTTCCAGATGATGACTTAAATTAATTTGAGCATGTGCATGTAGATGAAGATCTAGAAAACTAATGTGACTGAAATGGTGACCAAATAGAAAATGAAGATGTTCCTTTTTCTATCTGATGATTAGTTGGAACTTCCATCAGAATCAGATGAAATATCAAAAGATCCATTAGAGAATGATAGTGATGTCAATAATTAAATTGTTATATTTGTATTAGAGTATTATAGTTTCAAAGACTTTCTATATTTTGTTGAAATCCATTACTGATGTTTATTATATCTCTATTATCTGTTCTATGTTGTACATTCAGTACCATCTCATACCCACTATATCCAAACTTCAACATCACCATCACCATCACCATCACCATCATTAACACATTTACCATCACCTTTATCAGATATAAGGCCACCACCCATTGTCCCTCTTGCACACACTTTTGATCCATCACCATCTTCTACACCACATTTTACACTAATAGTTCTCCCATTTACAACACCATCGACATCATCGAATACTATGCCTTCCTCTGCATGCAGTGCGAAGTTAGTGATATAGATTGTGGATGAGAGGTATAAGAAATATGTAAATATTACTTAAATTAAAATTATGATGTTCCTGTTAGTGGTTTTGTTTATATATATAGTTATGATTTGCTTGTTTTCAATGTTATTTTTATATTTTTATAGTTTCATTCCATTTACATAAGTATTCGGCTATAATTACCAAGTCTTTCAAGAAAATGGTTGATTCTAAAGCATTCTCATGGAAGAAAGTTTCTTAATCAATAAGAGAGACTAACTTTAATCAATTTCAAGTAAAAAGAAATAAACAAAACATTGAAAATTAATTATCTAATTAGTTAACTATTATGTTGGTTATTATTTAAGTATTAAATAATTATGTCCTTGTTATTAATATAGTTATTTTTTGAGTTTTCTATATATAGATATCGAATCAGTGCACATGGTACCCAAATTTAATGGACAAATAAAGTCATTGTGGGAGAGCAAAACTACTGAATGGTACTCAGATTTTGTTCAAAATTTAAAGATTCTAAAAGATAGGCCTAGTTTTATACCTAAGGATGAGTGGCCCGAGTGGCTTAAGTATTGGCATGAGCTAGATGTGAAAAAAAAAATCAAAGATAGCTATCAAAATCTGATGGACTAAGGTAGCTGGAATAGGTACAAGAATGTCTCGCCACATAGATGGGTTAAAATCGAGCATTAAGTGCGCTCGAGATTTGGTACAATTTATAAGTTTAAAACATTTATATATTAAATAGTTGGCTGAATAGTCCAAATAAATCAAATCTATGCATGGTTTAATTATTCTAGCTAACATTTTCTAACATTTGTTAATTTTTTACTTAATAAATACAAACTTTAGGCTGGAGAATTGGGTCGAGATTGTAATTTTTATGAGATTTTCAGAAAAATGCATATGAAGAAAGCAGATGGGCAAATTGTTGACAAGTCTCAGATGATTACTGTAAGAATTTATTATATTAATAAACTTTTAGAATACTATAGTAAATTTTGAAAGTTGTATGGAATGAAAATATTAGATTTCTTTTATGTATATCTAGAATAATATTTTTTTTCTATTTTATCACAAAAACTCGTGGAGGAACATGTGATAGCTGCTTCTCAACGAATTGAAAGTTCTATGGATCTTCAACCACTTGATTATGATCATATCTATTTGGAGACCATAAGAGGTCAGAAGAAGCAGCAAGTATATGGCATCGACTTGAAGGGAGTGGCATTTTGTTGTAGCAGTCATGCTTCTAATTCTCTATCATAGTAGTGGTGGATGAGGCGGTTGAATAGCAAATAATGAAAAAAAATGAATGTTTTGAAGTTATGGAGATAGAAATGAAGGAGAAGGTTGAGCAGATTACTCAATTGAAGGAAAACATGCAGGCAATGAAAGAAGAGAAAATAAGCAGACTACTCATTTAAAGAAAGAAATATAGGAAATGAAAGAAGTGAATGATGAGATGAAAGAAAATAAGATTGTTAAGCAACAACATATGCCCTTTATGGTGTCATATTTACAGCCTTGACGCAATAGATAGCATTCTGAGTTCTAGTAGTGAAACCATGCAGGAGAGGCTTGCACTAATGCACTAGCTAATTATGAGGATGATTTTATTTTAAATGATGATGAAACTATGTTATGTTTTTATTTTAACCATGAAACTTTTGTATAAGAATTATTTTTGAATTGTTTTGGTTTTTGTTTATTAATGAACAAGGAATCAAATAAAAGAGATGAAGCTGATGAGACAGGTAAAAGTTTTTCATGGTTAAATATGTCATGGTGAAGTCAATTTGTAATGTGTCTAAATAAATATTATTGCTTCATATCTTCAGATGATAAATCAAAGCATAGAGATAAACAAGAGAAGAAGAAAACTTCTGGATTTTTGGCTACCTGTTCCTCTTTCATACTCTCTCATAAATTTTTTTGGCACAAGTAAAGATGCATTATCTCATTCTAATGTTTTAAAGAAGATGTGAGACTATATAAAAGGAAACAATCTACATGTATGCCAACGTCCATCGTCTTCACCTCCCCCCAATGAGAATCCATTGTGTTATTCTTTAATTTCAATTAATCATTAAATATTCTTGTTTTTTAAATGATTAATGAGATAGGCAGAAAATAATATGTGATGATAAGTTGAAAGATCTACATTAATGCAAGTCTTTCATAAGATTTGCAGTCTCAAAGCTCTTATCTCCTCACTTAAATAAAAAGGAATAGTTAGCAACTTGCTAGCACCTGATTTCTACCAATGTGTCACTAAACAAGAAAAGATTTATTTGGTGGCATTATTGTTCTTGATTCTGGTTTTGTTCTGTGTTGGCTGACTAACCTAACCAATGATTCTCTTCTTTCATTAAAAAAAGTGTGTCGTCTCAAAATTGAGTTGGATATAAGATTATGTTGATCTTGGATATTATTCAGTCGAGACACTCTCACTCCTAGTGGCTCTTAAAGTGCACTATCCATAGTGGATCACAATCCTAAGGGGAAATCATGAAAGTTAGCAAATCACTAAATTTTATGGATTTTATGATGAGTGCCTACATAAGTATGGAAATGCTAACGTCTTGAAGTTTTTCACCGATCTGTTTGATTATTTTCTCTTGACTTCCTTGGTTGAGACAGAAATTAGACCCACTTGTGCTTTTCCTTCACCTCAACTCTCGCCATCCTTCTTCTATAGAACATCTCTGACCAGTTTAACCAAACAAACAATCTATAGCTTATTGCTCGAGCTCACCAGCTTGTAATGGATGGCTACAATTGGGGCCATTATCAAAAAGTTTTTGATTTTGATTTTGATTTTTATTTTGTTTTTGATTTTTTTTTGTTTTTTAAAATGTTTATGCTGTGAAATGATAGTATTTGTGGTTGTGTTGATGCTATTTGAGCCTTAAAATGTATGCTGTTTGAGCCTTAAAATTGATGTAGTTTGAGCCTACACTAAGAAGAGGAGAGCCATGTGAGACCAGAAAAATACAAGATAACTTTCTTTATTGTGAGCCAACACAAATTGGTGCAGCCCACCTCCTAGTTGTGGTGCTTGTTGCTGGTGTTTGCTTGTTTATTAAGGTGATCATTTTAATGATGGTGCTGGTTGCTCAACTACAACAACAAGGGTGCATGATGGATAGGCAAAGCTCCCTTCTTTTTCTTCCATTTTGCTCCAATTATTTTCTCAGCTGATTCTCATTTGATTTTGCTGCTTTCCGTTGTAGTTCACCTTACAATGGGTGTCTATTATTTTCATGTGCTAGTATTCTTGTTTTAAAAAACAAGTTGATAATCTGTATGTGTATCATTTTATGTATCTATTCAATTGATGTAATCATCTTGTTTTGCTAGGTTTGAGTTGTTTGATATGGTGAAGAAATATTACTCTTCATTATGAAAACCTGGGACACACAAGTGTGGTGTCTCTGAATAATAAAATGAGTTAGTTGATGGGGTCGTAGTCACATGCTTGGAGGCTCCAGCGAGTGTCTTGATACTTAATACTAAAAAGAAGAAGATGGTGTTGGAATCGGACGTGGGAACCTGTCTCCGGGAAAAATAGCATGATTCAATTTCTCATTGAATACTGGTTCTCATTTTTTTATTTGTTTCTAATAACAACTTATGGCTACACTATATTATTTAAATAGTTTTTTGGTTTGTTGTTTCTTTTATTAGTTTTCACTCTTGTTTATTTTTTCATAACTATTTCATACATGTAGTAGCAGCCCTTGAAAATAATGAAAAGGTATTAGTAAAGTGCTTGAAATTGGGAAATAAACTTGAGGTAGATGTTTTAGTTGTTGGATCTGGTCATACAGTGCATCTAGAAATTAAGTAATATTTTCCTTCATGTTTGTTTGCTTTTGTTTTGTGTTTGGAGTGTTCCTTTCATTAGTTTATAATATTGTGGCTTTAATTCATGATTTTAGTGTTGATAATAATGTTGTCGAGGAAGTTTAAAATAATTTTTCTGAGCAGTATCAGATGCAAAACAATAGCAGAAGTGCTATATGGAATCAAAGTTAACAGCCTTTACAAGATAGATAGGACACATTGTTCCAGCAAAGAAACCATGTAGGAGAGCCTAGCACAAATGTTTCAGCTAATGATGAGGATGATAATTTTGTTTTAAATAATTATATACCTATGTTATGTTTTTTATTTTAATTATGTAATAATTGTATCAGAATAATTTCTAAACTACTTTTTCTTGTTATTAACAATAAAAAATAATTTATAGTATATGTTTTTATTCAATTTAATATAAAAAGATGTAATAATTTTTTTGTAAAATAAATTGTGAAAATAGCTTGGGAATGAAAATAGCTAGAGAATTTTTAATCGCTAATTTAGGCAGGGAATTATCTATATATATTGAGTCAATAAATAATAATTACTATTCTTAATTATGATAAAAATTAGCAAGAAAATAAATAATTAGCTAGGGAATTTCCATCATTAAAAAATTTGTAGAAAATTATTTTTTTTCATTAATATTTTATGACGAGCAATTTCGCTTGGGATAATTTTCATCATTATTCTGATGTTATTCTATTTTAACAATAGAAAAATCCTATAGAGATAGAGATTATTATTTAGCCACCTGGGCTTTTTCTTATAGTCAGATAGATAGATAGATAAGTATATAAATAGATATATAGATAAATAAATAAATAATATATATATATATTTATTTATTTATCAATAGATATATAGATAGATTGATAGATAGATATATAGATAGACAGATAGACAAATAGATATATAGATAGATAAATAGAGAGAGAGAAAGATTGAAAGATAAATAGATAGATAGATACATAGAGAGAGAAAGAATGATTGAAAGATAAATAGATAGATAGATAGAGATAAATAAATAAATAGATAGATAGAAAGACATACATGTAGATAGACAGACAAATATATAGACAGACAAATAAATAGATAGATAGATAAACAAATAGGCAGATAGATAGATAGATAAGTAGATGAATAGACAAACAGATAGATCAATATATATAGATAGATAGATATATAATATATAGTCAAATAGATAGAAATAAAGATATTTCGAAAGATAGATAGATAGATAGATAGACACATAGATATAAAGACAAATAGATAGATAGATTGTTAGAGAGATAGAAAGATAGATAGAGAGGTATATGGATAGATAGATAAACAAAGAGATAGATAGAAATATAGACAAATAGACAGACAGCTAGACATAAAGAAAGATAGAATGATATATAGTTAGATAGATAGACAGATAGACATATAAACAAATAGAAACATAGATAGATAGCTAGATATAAAGACAGATAGACAGTTATAATGATAGACAAATAGAAAAATAGAAAAATAGATAGAAAGTTAGATAGACAAATAGACAAATAGATATATAGACACATGGTAAGATAAACAGATGCACAAATAGATAGATAGATATGTAGATAGATAGGTAAATAAATAATCATATAGATAGATAGATAAATAGATTGAAAGAAAGATATAAAAATAGATATATAGATATAAATATAGATAGAAAGATATATATATATATATATGTGTGTGTGTGTGTGTGTGTGTGTGTGTGCGCGCGTGTGTGTGTGTAGATAGACAGATAGATAGTATCATAATTAGATAGAAAGAAAGATACATAATTATATATATATATATACACACACACACACACACACACACAACTAAATAAAAAGTCATATAGACATATAGATAGATAGACATATAGAAATATAGATAGATTGATAGATAGAAAGTGATATAGATACATAGATAGATAGATTAATTGATAGAATGATAGATAGATAAATAAACATACAAATAGATATATAGATATACAGATATATAGATAGATAGATAGATAGATAGACAAACCAACAAATAGATAGATAGATGGATAATTAGATATATAATTAGATAGATATATAGAAAGAAAGAAAGAAAGATAGATAGATAATTACATATTAGATAGATAAATAGATAGATAGAAAGATATATAGATATATAGATAGATATATATATATATATATAGACATGTAGATAGACCTACAAATAGACAGATAAATAAATATATATATGTATGAATATTAGATAGACAACTAGATAGATAGATATATAGACAGATTACACAGATAGACAGATTGATAGGTTGAGAGTTATACAACTATATAGATAAATATATGGATAAATAGATAGATAGGTAGATAAGTTGAAATGTAGATAGGTTTATAGATATATAGGTATATAGAAAGATAAATAGATAAGAAGATAGATAGATAGATAGCAAGATAGATAAATAAATAGATAGATTGATAGAAAAATATTTAGATAGAGAGATAGAGTGATATATATATATATATATGTGTGTGTGTAGACATATATATATATAGATGAATAGATAGGCATACAAAAAGATAGATAGAAAGATAGATATATATAAATAAAAATAAATAGACAAATATATAGATAGAGAGATAGACACATAGACATAGAAAAATAGATAAATTTATAGATAGTAAGATAGGTAGATAGATAGATAGATATAGATAGAAAGATAGATATATGTATAGATACATATATATAAATATACATATATATATATTATATATATAGTAGATAGATAGACAGACAAATAGCTAGATAGATAGATAAATAATTATATATTAGATAGATATATAGTTAGAAAGATAGAAATATATATATATAGATAGATCAATAGATAGATTGATTGATATATAAATAGATAGACAAGTAGATGGTCATACAAATAGATAGATAGATAGAAATATATATATACATATTAGATAGACAATTAGATAGCTAGACATATAGATAATTAGACTGATAGGTAGGTAGGTAGAGATTTATACAATTATATAGATAAACATATATATAGTATTAGGTATTAGTTAGACAGATAACAGATGAGATATAGATAGATAGAGAGATAGAGAGATAGGTATAAATGTAGATTGGTTTATATATATATAGGTAAATAGATAAATACTAGATAAGAAGATAGATAGATTAATAAAATGATAGATAAATAAATATATTGCTTGGTAACTAGATAGATTGATAGAAGATATTTAGAAAGAGAGGAGAAAGATAGATGATAGATAGATAGATAATAGGTAGATATATATATATATATATATATATATATATCATCTATAGATATAGATATAAAGTAGATATATATAAAGACAAGACAAATAATAGACAAACATATAGATAGATAGACAGATAGAAAATACAGATAGATAAATAATATAGATAATAGAAGGATAGGTAGATAGATAGAAATAGATATAAAGATAGAGATATGTATAGATAGATATAAGAAATATACATAGATATATATATATATATATATAGTAGATAGATAGATGCATACAATAAATATATAGATAGATAGACAGACAGATATATAGTTATATTTAGATAGATAGATAGATAAATAGATATATAAGCAGATTGGTAGATAGAAAATAGTTATATATATAGAAATAAAGAAAGAAAGAGATAAAGAAAGAAGAGATAGATATATAGTAGATATGGATAGATAGATAGATAAATAGATATATTTTAGATAGATAGATAACTAGACAGA
>JAREIK010016263.1:0-54642 GCA_029783825.1 Sapria himalayana | reverse complement strand
AAAGAATGAAAAAATAAAAAATTTAATTTTTTGATTTTTTTTTGATTTTTAAGGTTATAACCTTTTAAAATATAATAATTTTAAATTTTTTTAAATGTGAATATAATATTTAGTTATGATAATCTTAATAATTATATATAATGTAAACTCAATATAAATAATTTTATTGATAGATATTATAATAATGATCAATAAATAAATTGATAAACTAGTATTTATAATAATGATATAAATTAAAATTTAATTGTTGAATATAAAATGATTCAAAATCAAAAGAAGATATTTTACAAAATAATAATTATTTATTTTTAAAAATTTTACTTTTTTTATAACCATTTTTTTAATGAAAAATAAATTATTTAAACTATATATGTCCCACTAATAATTTATTTTGTAATTAATATTTCTATAAAAATAAACTGATAAATAATTAAAATGAATATTTAAAATTATAATGAATACTAATAAAAATTAGTTTTATGATTTATTATTTGGACTATACTAATTTAATGTTTTTAGTATTTATGGGCTTCGGGGTTTAGGAGTTTAGTCATTTTAGAATTTAGTCATTTAGTGGTTTATAGGTTTTTTTAAAAAAAAAATAAAAAAAATTATTTTTGTTATTTTTTCTCATTTTTGAATGTTATAACCTTTGAAAATATAAAAATTATTTTTTTTGAAAAGTGAATATAATATGATGTTATAATAATCATAATAATTATATATCATATAAATGTAATATAAACTATATTATTGATATATATTATAATAATGATCATATAAAAGTAATAAACAATTATTAATAAGATAAATATTGTTTAAAATATATTTTCAAAACCTAAAATGACTCAAAATCAAAGTGAAATATTTTACTAAATATTAATTTTAAATTTTTAAATTTTTGTATCCATTTATAAGCCTATATATTTTTGATGAAAAATAGATTATTTAAATTATATTTGTCTCACTAATAATTTATTTTTTAATCTATATTTCTATAAAATTAAACTAATAAATTATTAAAATGTATATTTAAAATTATAATGAATTCTAATAAAAATGAGATTTATTATTATTATTTAGGGTATAACTAATTAATTGTTTAAGTTTTTTGTGGTTTTGGGGTTAAGGAGTTTATTGATTTCTATGTTGATACATTTTCATGTTTATAGGTTTTATTTAATCAATGAAATAACAAAACATTTATTTTATGAATTTTCATGATTTTCAAAGGTATAAACTTTAAAAATATAATAATTTTTTAATAGTTCTAAAATATGAATACAATGCTTAGTTCTAATAATCTTAATAATTATATTTGTTATAGATTCAATATAAAAAAATGTATTAATATATATTATAATAATGATCAATAAATAAATTAATAAACTATTATTAATAAGATAGATATTGATCTAAATATATTTGCACTACCCAAAATAATTCAAAATCAAAGTAAATTATATTACTAAATAAAATTTTAAATTTTTGAAATTTGTTTATTTTTATAAGCTTAATTTTTTTCATAAAAAATAATTTATTTAAATTATATCTGTCTTACTCATTATTTATTTTGTAATTAATATTTCTATAAAAATAAACTAAAAAATAATTAAAATGAATATTTAAAATTATACTGAATACAAAAAACAATGAGATTTATTATTTAGGTTATTTAGGTTTAATGGTTTAAGTATTTAGGGCGTTTTGGGGTTTAGGAGTCTATAGATTTAATTGCTTAGGCCTTTAGTGATTTATAGTTTTTTTTAAGAATGAAAAAAAAAGAATTTAATTCTTTGATTTTTATTTAATTTTTGAAGGTTGTTACATTTGAAAATATAATAATTTTAATTTTTTTTCAAATGTAAATATAATATTTAGTTACAATAATTTTATAATTATATGACATTTTAATTGAATATAAGTAATTTTATTGTTCGATATTATAAAAATAATCAAATAATAAATTTATAAACTATTATTAATAAGATTGATCGAATTAAAATATAATTCCAAAACTGATTATAATGATTCAAAATCAAAGTAAAATATATTACTAAATAATAATTTTTTGTTTTTGAATTTTTACGTCTTTATATAAGCTTATTTTTTTTGATTAAAAATAAATTATTAAAATTATATTTGTCTCACTCATTATTTATTTTGTGATTGATATTTCAATAAAAAATAAACTAATAAATAATTAAAATGAATATTTAAAATTATAATGAATACAAATTAAAATGAGATTTATGATTTATTATATTAGTATACAAGTTCAATAGTTTGATTATTTAGTGGTTTATAGGTTTTATTTATATAATAAAAATTTAAAATTCTATTTTTGATTTTTTCTGATTTTCAAAGGTTATAACCTTTGAAAATAAAATAATTTATAAAATTTTTTGAAATGTGAATACCATGTATAATTATATTAATCTTACTAATTATATATCATATAAATTCAATATAAATAATTTTAATGATAGATATTATAATAATGATCAAAAATTAAATTAATAAACTATTATTAATAATATAAATATTAATTAAAATATATTTACATAACACAAAATGATTCAAAATAAAATCAAAATATATTACTAAATAATAATATTTAATTTTTATAATTTTCCTTCTTTTTATAAGCTTATATTTTTTAAAAAAATAAATTATTTAAAAAATATTTGTCTCACTCGAAATTTATTTTGTAATTAATTTTTCTAAAAAATTAAACAATAAATAATTAAAATTAATAATTAAAATTATAATAAATAGAAATAAAAATGAGATTTATTATTTATTAAGTAGTATATAGCCGTTAAAAGGTTTATGTATTTAGGGGTTTCTGGATTTATGAGCTTACTGATTTAAGTAAGAAAGCATTTAATGATCTATAGGTTTAAAAAATTAAATAACAAAAAATTTATTTTTTTTATTTTTTCATATTTTCAAAGGTTATAACCTTTGAAAATATAATAATTTTAAAATTTTTTTCAAAAGTGAATACAATAATTAGTTATAATAATCATTATATTTATATATCATATAAATTCAATATAAACATTTTTATTGATAAATATTCTAATAATGATGAAAAAATAACTTAATAATCTATTATTAATAAGATAGATATCAATTAAAATATATTTACAAAACCTAAAATGATTCAGAACCAAATCAAAATATATTACTATAATAATTTTTTGTTTTGAAATTTATTTTTTCTTTTAAAATGTTTATCTATATTATTTTGATGAAAAATAATTTATATAAATTATATTTGTGTAACTCATAAGTTATTTTGTAATTAATATTTATATAAAAAAAACAAATAAATAATAAAATTAAAAATAAAAATGAAAAAAATGAGATTTATTTTTTATTATTTAGGATATACTGGTTTAATTTAAATTTGATCTATCTCACTAATAATTTATTTTGTAATTAATAATTCTATAAAAATAAACTGATAAATAATTAAAATAAAAATTAAAATATTAGTGAATAATTAAAATAATTTATTTTGTTCCCCTCTCAACTCTAGAATGATTGCTAAAGCTCTAACCAAAATAATAGGAGCTTTTACTTTATCTCTATTATGTCTCATCATATTTGATGTTGAATCACTGTGCTATCAAAAGTAATTTGGCTCATGTTCACTTACAGACTAAACCAAAGTTGTACCCCTATGTGTTGAAATAGCTAGTTGTTGAGGATGCTATTCATATTGATTAATGTAATTTCTTCTAAAAAATCTCTCATGCACACACTCAAAGCATTTTTTTTAAAACATAGTTCACCTATAAAAAAATAACCACCTTGTAGCCTATTAGAACAAACTAGCCCCAGGGTGGTTTGAGCAGGGCAAGAAGTATGCGCTCTCTTTCAATCAAGAATCAAAAAATTTATTTTATTGGCATGTATAAGCATTTTTTATATCCTCATGGATATGAAAAGTATGATTTCTTTCTTTTTATATTAAATGAGTTATGTATACAAGCTCACAATACCCAAAAAGGTGTAAATGAATCATATTCAAATGTATAAAAGGTTTTAATCATTGCTCAAAATATTAGTCTTGCATATTGACACTTGAGGTCACAATAAAAGTAAAAAGCCATAGAGATATTTCCAATCCCAAAAATTTTAGCTATGAAAGTTATAAAGGGTAGTACTCGAGCTTTAACTATTTCTAGGGTCATGACTTTTGCTCTTGAGGAATGTCCAAAGTTACAATCATTCCTAGTGCAATGACTTTGCAATTAAAGATAAAATGCACAAGCTATGGTCATATCCAAGACCGTGTCCCAGTATTATAGTGATTAAATATGTATTCATGATCATTCTTAGTGCCATAACAATATCTTCAACAGAGAGACACAAGTTATGGCATATTCTCTCGATATGATTTTGTGTTCTAGAGACAAAATATACAATCATGACCATTGCTATTGCTACAATAATCTAAAGCAATATAGATAGGGAATCCACAACTCACTGCTTGAGTCATGAATTTGTGTTACATATACAAAAAGATGAATCTATGACATTCCAAAAAGTTGTGAATTAAATTTAAATTTAACACTCGGTCATTTTATTATAAAAGTGAAAAACATGAGATTTAGGATTTAGGGTTTATGGATTAGGGTTATAGTTTATGGTTTAAGGTTTAGGATTTAAAGTTTAGGGTTTATGGTTTTTTTTATTTTTTTTTGTAAAATACACACTTTATTTATCATTTAGGCACACAACTTACAAGAGACTAAAAAGCCAACTAATTTAGGCCATCCCACCAAATCCTATGCACCTTAATGATTCTATGCATAAAATACATAAAAAGACATAATGCCTAATAATTACAACCGTACGAATACAACTAAAATCACCTGGCATTCCCGGACTTCGGAGTTGGCATTGAGTCATTATGCGCAATGCATCTTTTCCATTCGGATTTGTCCATGCCTTTTGGAGGAACATGAATGATGCACCATATTAAAACTATGCAAATATAAGATTGTGCATGTGTGAGACATGCAGCATCAAGCATTTGCCTATGTCATTGCTATGCAATGGAATACATATAAAATTGAATACCCATAAATCCACAAGTTCATATCTACGACACTTTGTCAATTCATTCTCACCTCTAAATTCCACATTCTTTTGCTCCAATGATCTTCAAAAGAGTATCTCTTGGGTTAGAATGCTTCCTCCTCGAGCTCCAAGAAGTGGTTGTATGTTGCACCGACAAAATATCAAAAAATATGCATGCATCGGTGTGCATGTGTGATGAGGTCCATCTCATAGTGTAATTATCTACATGTACAAACAAAGCTAGAATACAAGTAAAATTACAAAATGCTATAAAGATGGGTCTCCTGCTCCCGGGAGTGTAGGATCGCCTAATGTGTATTTACAAAATGCATTAGTGGGCCCCACTTAGAGATACTAATGGGTCCAGTTGCCCTCATTGCATGCTACATAGAGAACAAACAATATTGTGTGTGTGTGTGTGTGTGTCATTATCTGTCTCTACAAGTACATGGTGCATACAAAGTTGGCGGCCCTATCCGTCTCTGCCAGATATGGCTAGTAGGACCCACTCCTAGCAACTCTTGGGTTTACTCCCGACCACTTTGCTCTGTCTCGTTAGTTGTCTGAATGTTATCATCCCGGCTTGCTAGTGGAGACCTCCACAACCTTGTGGCCCATACTTCTGGTTGCTTCTTGGACTTGCTGGCCCCTCTAAATGCTACACCAAAATGGACAAAAATATGTGCACGTGTGTACTGTGGTCCATTGCTATGTGTGTGTGGTGCAATAATATCAGGGTTTAGGAGTTTAGTAATTTAAGTATTTAGGTATTTTGTGGTTTATAAGTTTTATTTAAATAATTAAATAACAAAAAAATTATTTTTATGATTCTTTTCTCATTTTCAAGGTTATAACCATTGAAAATATTATAATTTTTAATTTTTTTCAAATGTTAATAATATTTAATTATAATAATCATAAAAATTAAGTATCATGTAAATTAAATATAAATAATTTAATTGATCGCTATTATAATACTGATCATAAAATTGATTAATAAACTATTATTAATAAGAGAGATATTAATTAAAATATATTTGCAAAACCTAATACGATTCAAAATCAAAGTGAAATATATTACTAAATAATAATTTTTTATTTTTAAATTTTTGATTCTTTTTATAAGCTTATAAATTTTTTGATGAAGATAAATTATTTAAATTATATTTGTATCATTCATAATTTTAGTTTGCAATTAATATTTCTATAAAAATAAACTAATAAATAATTAAAATGAATATTAAAATTATAATGAAAACAAATAAAAATGAAATTTATGATTAATTATTTAGGGTATACCGGCTTAATGGTTTAAGTATTTAGGAGTTTAGGAGTTTAGTAATTTAAGTGTTTAGGCATTTAGTAGTTTATATGTTTTATTTAAATAATGAAATAACAAAAAATTATTTTTCAAATTTTTTATCAATTTTGAAGGTTATAACCTTAATAAATATAATAATTTTTAAATTTTTTTCAAATGTGAATATAATATTTAGTTATAATAAACATAATTATTATATATCATGTAAATTAAAAATAAACAATTTTATTGATAGATATTAATAAACTAAATATAAATATAAATATAACAATGATCAAAAAATAAATTAATAAACTATTATTTATTGATAGATATTTATATATTATTTATAAATACTTAAACCTTTAAAGATAGTTTAAATGTTTAAGTATTTAAGGGTTTTGGGGGTTTGGGGGTTAGGGGTTTAATGATTTAAATGTTTAGGCAATTAGTAGTTTATACGTTTTATATAAACAATAAAATAACATAAAAATTATTTTTGTGATTTTATCTCATTTTCAAAGATGATAACCTTTAAAAATATAATAATTTTTAAATTATTTTCAAATGTAAATATAATATTTAGTTATAATAATCTTTATAATTATATATCATGTAAATTTAATATAAACAATTTTATTGATAAAAATTCTAATAATGATCAAAAAATAAATTAATAATCTATTATTAATAAGATAGATATCAATTAAAATATAATTACTAAACCTAAAATGATTCAAAAGCAAAGCAAAATATATTACGATATAATAATTTTTTGTTTTGAAAATTTTTTTTCTTTTAAAAAGTTTATCTATAACTTTTTGATGAAAAATAATTAAATAAATTATTCTTGTCTAGCTCAATTTATGTTGTAATTAATATTTGTAAATAATTAAACAAATAAATAATTAAAATGAATATTTAAAATTATAATGAATAAAAATGAGATTTATTATTTATTATTTAGAGATATTGTTTTAATTTAAATTAGATCTGTCTCACTAATAATTTATTTTGTAATTAATATTTCTATAAAAAATAAACTGATAAATAATTAAAATAAAAATTTAAAATTATACTGAATAAAATTTAAAATGAGATTTATGATTTATTATTACTGTATACCAGTTTAATGATTTAAGTATTTAAAGGTTTTTCATTTAGGATTTTAGTAATTTATGTTTTTAGGATTTTAGTGGTTTATACGTTTTATTTAAAAAATAAAATATCAAAAAAAAATTTTATTATTTTTTCTTATTTTCATAAGTTATAACCTTTGAAAATATAATAATATTTAAATTTTTTTGAAATGTGAATATAATACTTAGTTATAATAATATTAATAATTATATATCATATAAATTCAATAAACAATTTTATTGATATATATTATAATAATGATCAAAATTAAATTTATAAACTATTGATATTAAAATAGATATTAATTAAAAAATAATTACAAAACCCAAATTGGTTCAAAATTATAGTAAAATATATTTATGGATAACAATTTTTAATTTTTAAATTTTTACTTCTTTTATAAGCATATATATCTTTTAAATTATATTTGTCGCACTCCTAATTTATTTCGTAATAAATATTTCAATATAAATATTTTAATTATAATTAAAATGTATATTTAAACTAATAAATAATTAAAATGTATATTTAAACTAATAAATAATTAAAATGTATATTTAAAATTATAATAAATATAATTAAAAATTAGATTTATTAATTATTAAGTAGTATAAATTATTTTAATGGTTTATGTATTTTGGCATTATGGGGTTTAGGAGTTTACTGATTTAATTGTGTATTCATTTAGTGGTTTATAGGTGTTATTTAAAAAAAATATCAAAAATTCTATTTTTTATATTTTTTGATAATTTCAAAGGTTATATCATTTGAAAGTATAATAATTTTTATATTTTTTTCAAAAGTGAATACTATATTTAGTTATAATAATCATTATATTTATATATCATAAATTCAATATAAATATTTTTATTGATAAATATTCTAATAATGATCAAAAAATAAATTAATAATCTATTATTAATAAGATAGATATCAATTTAATTATAATTACAAAACCTAAAATGATTCAGAAATAAAGCAAAATATATTACTATATAATAATTTTTTGTTTTGAATTTTTTTTTAAAAAGTTTATCTATATTTTTTTGATGAAAAATAATTATATAAGTTACATTAGTCTAACTCTATTTATTCTGTAATTAATAATTATATAAAAATAAATGAATAAATAATTAAAATGAATATTTTAAATTATAATGAAAAAATAATATTGAGATTTATTATTTATTATTTAGGGTATACCAGTTTAAAATGATTATCTATTTAGGGTTTTCGAGATTTAGGAGTTATTGATTTAAGTAATTAGGCATTTAGTGGTTTATAGTATTTATTTAAACAATGAAATAACAAAAAATTTATTTTTGTTATTTTTTCACATTTTCAAAGGTTATAATATTTGAAAATATAATAAATTTAAAATTTTTTTAAAATGTGAATAAAATATTTAGTAAGATTAATTATTATAATTATATATAATATAAACTAATTATAAATAATTTTATTGATAGATATGATATCAATAATCAAAAAATAAATTAATAAACTATTATTAATATGATAGATATAAATTAAAATATAATTACAAAATAAAATGATTCAAAATCAAAGTAAAATTTATTACTAAATAATAATTTTTTGTTTTTAAATTTTTACTTCTATTTATAAGATTATATTTTTTTTATTAAAAGTATATTATTAATTTTATATTTGTCTGACTAATTATTTATTTTATAATTAATATTTATATAAAAAATAAACTAATAAATATTTAAAATTATAATGAATACAAATTAAAATGAGATTTAAGATTTATTATTGCTGTATATCTAATTTATTTTTTGATAATCTGTTTGTATAATCAAATATTTTTTATTTTTTAATATTTTCTTGTAAGTGCAGGAAAGGAAATATTAAAGGGCCGGGAATGCAGCATAACACAATAACGGATGTCTCGCTGACCGGACAGTGGGCAGAAATTAGAGCAGAGCCTGACCCGTCTCATGATCCAACCTGCTCCGGTTAAATGAACCAAGAGAAATTTTAATATAAAATATTTTGTAATTTTATTTTAGGGTGGCTGTTTTTGGACACATGGAACTATTCATCGTCTCTCTCTCTTCTATCAGTGCGATTTATCTTGACTATTCTATCTGCTACATACTGTAAGACATTTCTGTTGTTTTAATCTATAACGCATAAGCATTTTCTGGTTGATTTAGCTTGTCGTACTGAGCGACTAGCGAACCACGTTATTTTTGGTGTTTATTTCTCATTTTTTGATTCTATCATGGATGGTTGCTGAATTGGGATATATATATTGCTTGTTTTCTTTTGTTTCTGTGTTTCTGTATCTTAATCTCACTACTGTGGAAGCACAATTGCCCAACAATTATTTATGGTATACCGATATAATGGATCGATTATTTAGGGGTTTTGTCGTTTTGGAGTTTAGCAATTTATGTTTTTAGGCATTTAGTAGTATATAGGTTTTATTTATGTAATAAAAATAAAAATTTTTTTTTGATTTTTTTTTAGATTTTCTAAGGTTATAACTTTTAAAAATAAAATAATTTTTAAGATCTTTTGAAATGTGAATACCATATATAATTATATTAATCTTATTAATTATATATCATATAAATTCAATATAAATAATTATAATGATAGATATTATAATAAAGATCAAAATTTAATTAATAAACTATTAATAATAAGATAGATATTCTTTAAAACATATTTACAAAACCCAAATTGATTCAAAATTAAAGTAAAATATATTACTGGATAATAATTTTTAATTTTTAAATTTTACTTCTTTTATAAGCATATATTTTTTTTGATTAAAAATAAATTAATTAAAATATATATGTCGCTCTCATAATTTAATTTGTTATAAATATTTCTATAAAAATAAACTAATAAATAATTAAAATGAATATTTAAAAATATAATAAATAGAAATAAAAATTAGATTTATTAATTATTAGGTAGTATATAAAAGTTTAATGGTTTATATATTTTGGCATTATGGGCTTAGGAGTTTACTAATTTAACTGTGTATGCATTTAGTGGTTTATACGTTTTATTAAAAAAATAAAATAATAAAAAATTTATTTTTATTATTTTTTGATATTTTCAAAGGTTATAACCTTTGAAAATATAATAATTTTTAATTTTTTTTAAGTATGAATACAATATTTAGTTATAATAATCATTATATTTATATATCAAATAAATTCAATATAAACAATTTTATTGATAAATTATCTAATAATGATCAAAAAATAAATTAATAATCTATTTTTAATAAGATAGATATCAATTAAAATATAATTACAAAACCTAAAATGATTCATAAGAAAAGCAAAATATATTACTATATAATAATTTTTTGTTTTGAAATTTTTTTTTCTTTTAAAAAGTTTATCAATAATTTTTTGATGAAAAATAATTTATATAAATTATATTAGTATAACTCAATTTATTTTGTAATTAATATTTATATATAAATAAACAAATAAATAATTAAAATGAATATTTAAAATTTTAATGAAAAAAAAATGAGATTTATTATTTATTATTTAGGGATACCGGTTTAATTTAAATTAGATCTATCTCACTAATAATTTATTTTGTTATTTATATTTCTAGAAAATAAATTGATAAATAATTAAAATAAAAATTTAAAATTATACTGAATAAAAATTAAAATGAGATTTATGATTTATTATTAATGTATACTAGTTTAATGATTTAAGAATTTAGAGGTTTTGTCGTTAGGAGTTTAGCGATTTATGTTTTTAGGCTTTTAGTGGTTTATATGTTTTATTTAAAAAAATAAAATAACAAAAAAAATTTCTATAATTTTTTATCATTTTCATAGGTTATAACATTTGAAAATATAATAATATTTAAAATTTTTTGAAATTTTAATACAATATTTTGTGATAATAATATTAATAATTATATATCATATAAATTTAATATAAAGAATTTTATTGATAGATATTATAATAATGATCAAAAATTAAATTTATAAACTATTAATATTAAGATAGATATAATTAAAAAAAATATTTACAAAACCGAAATTGATTCAAAATTAAAGTAAATTAATTACTTGATAATAATTTTTAATTTTTAAATTTATATTTCTTTTATAAGCTTATATTTTTATTAGATAAATAATATATTATTTAAATTATATTTGTCCCACTCATAATTTATTTTGTAATAAAAATTTCTAAATAAATACACGAATAAATAATTAAAATGAATATTTAAAAATATAATAAATAGCAATAAAAAATAGATTTATTAATTATTAAGTAGTATTTAGCGGTTTAATGGTTTATGTATTTAGGCATTACGGGGTTTAGGAGTTTACTGATTTAACTTTATATGCACCCAGTAGGGCTGCTCAAGGGACTGGGAGATTCGCGACCCGACCCGAAGTCTTGTCCCGAAAGAATCGGGATTGAGAAAAATCAGTTGACTTTGACTTTTCCCGTCCCATTATGTCAAGTATTTTTTCTTTTGGGACTGTTCTGGATCTTAAGCAATATCCATCTCGAGAATCGTCCCTTCCTAAAAAACTGATACTAGAACCAGGAATATATATATATATATATATATAACATGAAGATGCGACCATTTCCGCTCCTGCCCATCCAATTCCGACCCACCTATTACTGTTCCGACGAGTTCCAAGCCACCTCATGCCATTCCAGCCGTGTTTAGTTAGGTCCAGCCCTTGTACTTCGCACTTCTGGTTGCCTCCACCGTGTCCCAGTATTGAATTATTATTATGTGTCTCCGTCATTTTTGTTGAGTATTGGTTGTGGTGTTGTGGTTGGGCCGAATGAGTTGTCTGAATGTGTTATAGCCAGTTTTGTAGAGCTTGCTTGTTTGAAATATTTATATGTATTTATGCTTGACATATCATATTAATTAATGGCAATGCAGATGGCATAATCTAGCGATAAATGAAAAATACAATAAATTGAAGATGATCACATCTCAAATGATCAAAGTACTGGTAAATCCAATCATCATTTTTTCACGAACCCACCTATTGTTATGGCAGGTTCTTCAATTCCAATTGTAAAAGAAAGTCTTGGTACATCTGAACCTCAAGCTCATAAAAAGTATAAGTCTGCTGTTTCGAAAACTTATGAGATATTAATTGATTCAGACGGAAATGAAACTGGTAGGGCAGCTTGTATATGGTGCAGGAAAGAATACTTGGCAAAAAGTAATCAAGGTACTTCGGGTTTATGGAAATACTTGAGAAAGACTTGTAGAAAATTTCCACACACACAAAAATTAATAGAAGCTCACAAAGGTAAAGACAAGTCACAATCTTTGTTGAGTTTCACTAAAGGTACTAGTTCAAAGCATAATAAATTAACTTGTGGGAAATTTGATCAACGACTAGTTAGGGAGGCTTTGGTGAAGATGATCATAAAAGATGAATTGCCATTTTGTTTTGTTGAGAGGGATGAGTTTAAGGAGTTTTGTGAAGTTAGTGTGCCTCAATTTAAAATTCCATCTTGGCACTCTACATTGAGGGATTGTTTTTCTTTATTTGTGAAGGAAAAGAAGAAATTATTAGATAGCATATTATCTCATTGTTGTATAGTTTCATTGACTACCGACACTTGGACTAGCATTCAAAATTTGTCTCATATATGTTTGACTGTTCATTTCATTGATTCTCAATGGAATATGCATAAAAGGCTTTTGAACTTTTGTGTAATTAAAAGTCATTCTGGAGTTAATATTAGAAATGCTATTGAGTTTGCATGAATGAATAGGGTTTGAGAAAGTTGATGTTCATTACTGTTGACAATGCATCAAATAATGATGTTGCAGTTAAACAATTGCAAAAAAAAGGGTTGTGAAGAAAAGTGTTGTACCTTTGAGAGGCGAGCATTTTCATATGAGATGTCGTGCTCATATCTAAACTTAATTGTCAGAGATGGCATTGCAGTAGTTGAGGGTGCTATTCAAAAAATTAGAGGTGTGGTGAAATATGTGAGGAGCAGTCCTAAAAGATTAGATATGTTTAAGTTATGAGTTGAAGAAGCAAACTTGACATATGGATCTTCATTGCAATTAGATTGTCCTACATGATGGAATTCAACTTTTTTGATGCTACAAACTGATATAAAATATCAAAAAGAATTTGATAAGTTGGAGTACAAAGACAAAAGGTTTTTGAAGGAGTTTGGTTCATACGTTCCAACTGAGAGAGACTAAACAAAAGCCACAATTTTGGCTCGTTTTTTGAAAACTTTTTATGAGGTAAGTTTTAAATTTTCTGGCTCATAATATTCTACCTCTAGTGTTTATTTTCCTCAGATTATTCGAATTTTTAAAAAAATTATATTTGTGAAAATAGTAGAGATACAATGGTGTCTGAAATTGGTATGAAAATTAGGCATAAATTCAACAAATATTTGGGTTCTCTTCAGTCAACAAATATTATGCTTTTTGTAATTTAAATTCAACAAATATGCTTTTTGTATGAAAATTAGGCAGTAGTGTTGGATCCTTGATATAAGCTCAAATATCTCAAGGTTAAGTACACTTAGCATTATGGAGAGGAATTGGCTAAATATTTGGTGAAAAAGGTTATAAATGCTTTAAATGAGATGATGGATGATTATAAAGATTTAAATGAAGATGAATCAAGAGAATATGATTTCTCTTCTACTGTTTTGAAGAAAAATGATGATTTCTTTGATGGTAGTGATACTTATGTTGATGATTTTTTTTGTTGAATTGGAGAAAGAACAAGAAGTTGCAGCTTTGGAAGAGTCGGATAGGTACTTGGAGGACAAACTTGAAAAAAATAGAATTGATTTTGATCTTCTATACTGGTTGAAGGTAAATGAGGTTGGGTATCCTTCTTTGGCAAATGTAGCAAGGGATGTATTTGCTATCAAGCATCTACTGTGGCCTACTAATCTACATTTAGCAGTGGGGGGAGAACTTTAGATAAATTTAAAAGTTCTTTAACACCTATTACAACTGAAGTTCTCATATGTCTACAAGATTGGTTGAGAAGCTCAAACAAACCTATTGAAATTGTAGAATTAGTTCAAGACCTTGATGATAATGAATCATGTTAGTATACAAATCTTGTAAATTTTAATTTCACTTTTACTTATTTTATTCATTCAATTTAATAAAAATATGGTTCAATTACAATTTTAAGAGGGGTCACAAGATCCAAATATTCTTCCAACTTTAGTTGGCCAACTAAATTTGGAATGGGTGTATTAAATTTTATAAGGTAATATTTTGTTTTTTTATTACTCTTTCATCTTACAAATTTATGACTACATGATTAACACGTTTTCATCTTTGGTTGTCCTTCTACAGTGGAGGGAGAAGAGGAGGAGTTGTAGAAGAGATAATTAATTGGGTTTGGATTTTCGTTGTTGTCCCGGGAAGGTCCTTTGAAATGATTATTATCATGGTTGTTATTAGTTGTATTTTTTTTGTTATAATAAGCTGCCTAATTTTAGCAATTGCTTAAGTAGTAATTGATGCTACCAATGTTTGTGGTCATCTTTAGCTATTCCTTAATATTTTAAGTAATTATTTAAAAAATGTAGTATTGCTATTATGGTTAACTTTCACTCGGCTGAATAGAGCCAACTTGTGAAAAAATAAAGAACCAAATTAAGCACACAACTCGGTCCCATTCTATTTAACATTTCTATCCTTTTCTGCACATCAATGCTTTTGACAAGGTAATGGAACTCGTTTGTGGTATTCAGCCTATTTGACAAAAAAAAATTGGCCCAATTTGAGTTTGAAAGATACATAAATAAGGAATGATAAATGGTACAACAAAAGCTTTCGACATGAACTAATTTGGCCGATTTGAAGAAAATAAATTCAAAAAAATGTCCGAACTCCGTTCCGTCCCGAACCATTTTCTCCTACCCAAAATTTTCGATCTCCGTCCCATCCAATCCTGATATTTTCAACCTATGGGATGGGTCTGGATCTTCAAAAAAAATTCCGAACTATGGGAAGGGACAATGAGATTTGTAATCCCCATCGCGTCCCATCCCATGAAAACCCCTAGCATTTAGTGGTTTATAGGTTTTATTTAAAAAATAAAATAACAAAAAAATTATTTTAATTATTTTTTGATATTTTCTAAGGTTATAACCGTTGAAAATATAATAATTTTTAAATTTTTTTCAAAAGTGAATAATATTTATTTATAATTATCATAATAATTATATATCATATAAATTCAATATAAACAATTTTATTGATAGATATTCTAATAATTATCAAAAAATAAATTAAAAATCTATTATGAATAATATTGATATTACTTAAAATAAATATCAAAACCTAAAATGATTCAAAAGCAAAGCAAAATAGATTACGTAATAATAATTATTTGTTTTTAAATTTTTATTCTTTTTATAAGCTTATCTATTTTTTGATGAAAAATAATTTTTATAAATTATATTTTTATCATAATTTATTTTATAATTAATATATATATAAATAAAAAACTAAACAATCAAAATGAATTTTTTTATTTATAATGAAAACAAATAAAAATGAGATTTATTAATTATTATTTAGGGTCAACCCATTTAAATGAATATCTAATAGGGGTATCGGGATTTTGTAGTTTAGTTATTTAAGTGTTTAGGAATTTAGTGATTTATAGGTTTTATTTAAACAATGAAATAATAAAAAAATATTTTTTTAGTTTTTTCACATGTTGAATGGTTATAATCTTTAAAAATATAATAATTTTAAATTTTTTTTCAAAAGTGATTACAATATTTAGCTATAATAATTATTAAATCTATATAATATAAATTAAATATAAATATTTTTATTGATAAATATTCTAATAATTATCAAAAAATAAATTAATAATCTATTATTAATATGTTAGATATCAATTAAAATATAATTACAAAACATAAATTGATTCAGAAACAAAGTAAAATATATTACTATATATTAATTTTTTGTTTTTATTTTTTTTTTCTTTTAATAAGTTTATCTATATTTTTTTGTTGAAAAATAATTTATATAAATTATATTTGTATAACTTATAATTTATTTTGTAATTACTATTTATATAAAAATAAACAAATAAATAATTAAAATGAATATTTAAAATTATAATGAAAAAAATAAAAATGAGATTTATTATTATTATTATTTAAGATATACATGTTTAATAAAATTTATTTATTTAGGGTTTTAGAGATTTAGAAGTTATTGTTTAAGTATTTAGGCAAATAATGGTTTTTATTATTAATGTATACCACATTAATAGTTTAAGTATTTAGAAGTTTTGTCGTTTAGGAGTTTAGCTTTTTATGTTTTTAGGAATTTAGTGGTTTATAGGTTTTATTAAAACAATAAAATAAAAAATAAATTTGTAATTTTTTCTCATTTTCATAGGTTATAACCTTTGAAAATATAATAATATTTAAAATTTTTTGAAATGTGAATACAATATTAAGTTATGATAAATTTTAATAATATATATCATATAAATTCATATAAACAATTTTATTGTTAGATATTATAATAATGATCAAAAATTAAATTAATAAACTATTAATAATAAGATTGATATTAATTAAAAAATATTTATAAAACCCAAATTGATTCAAAATTAAAGTAAAAAATATTATTAGATAATAATTTTTAATTTTTAAATTTTTACTTCTTTTATTAGCGTATATTTTTTTGTTAAAAAATAAATTATTTAAATTATTAGTTACACTCATAATTTATTTTGTAATAAATATTTTTATAAAAATAAATTTATAAATAATTAAAATAAATATTTAAAATAATAATAAATTAAAAATAAAATTAGATTTTTTAATTATTAAGTAGCATATAGCGGTTTAATTGTTTATGTATTTAGGCATTACGGGCCTTAAAAGTTTATTGATTTTACTGTGTATGCATTTAGTGGTTTATAGGTTTTATTTAAAAATTAAAATAACAAAATATTTATTTTTATTATTTTTTGATATTTTCAAAGGTTATAACCTTTGAAAATAAAATAACTTTTAAATTTTTTTCAAAAGTGAGTTCAATATTTAGTTATAATAATCATTATATTTATATATCATATAAATTCAATATAAACAATTTTATTGATAAAAATTATAATAATGATCAAAAAATAAATTAATAATCTATTATTAATAAGATAGATATCGATTAAAATATAATAAAAAAACCTTAAATGATTCAGAAGAAATCAAAATATATTACTATATAATAATTTGTTGTTTTGAAATTTTTTTTTCTTTTAAAAAGTTTATCCATATTTTTTTGATGAAAATTAATTTATATAAATTATAGTTGTCTAACTCATAATTTATTTTTAATTAATATTTATATAAAAATAAACTAATAATTAATTAAAATGAATCTTTACAATTATAATGAAAAAAATAATATTGAGATTTAATCTTTATTATTTGGGTATACCAATCTAATTTAAATTAGATCTATCTCACTAATAATTTATTTTATAATTAATATTTCTATAAAATAAACATAAATAATTAAAATAAAAATTTAAAATTATACTGAATAAAAATTAAAAAGAGATTTATGAATTATTATTAATGTATACCAGGTTAATCTAGATATTATAATAATGTTCAAAAAAGATTTAATAAACTATTATTAATAAGATAGATATTATTATTAAAATATATTTGCATAATCTAAATGTATTCAAAATCAAAGTAAAATATATTACTATATAATAATTTTTTTTAATGTTTGCTTTTTTTATAAGTTTATATTTTTGTTTTTAAAAATAAATTATTTAACTTATATTTGTCTTACTCATAATTTATTTTGTAATTTATAATTCTATAATAATAAACTAATAAATAATTAAAATGAATATTTAAAATTATAATGAATACAAATAAAATTGGATTTATTATTTATTATTTATTATTCAGGAAATACCGGTTTAATGGTTTAAGTATTTAGGTATTTTTGGTTTAGGAGTTTAGTGATTTAATTGTTAAGACCTTTAGTGATTTATAGTTTTTATTTAAATAATGAAAGAACAAAAAATTTAATTTTTTGATTTTTTTTAATTTTTGAAGGTTGTAACCTGAAAAAATAATAATTTTTAATTTTTTTTAAATGTGAATATAATATTTAGTTATAATAATCTTAATAATTTTATATAATGCAAACTAAATATAAATAATTTTATTAATAAACATTACAATAATGATCAATAAATTAATTAATAAACTAGTATTAAGAATGATATAAATTAAAATATAATTGTAAAATCTAAAATGATTTAAAATCAAAATAAGATATATTAATAAAAATTAATTTTTTATTTTTAAAATTTTGCCTCTTTTTATATTCATATATATTTTTTTTGATAAAAAAAATTATTTAAATTTTATCTGTCTCACTAATAATTTATTTTGTAATTAATATTTCTATAAAAATAAACAGCTACAATATTTAAAATGAATTTTTAAAATTATAATGAATACTAATAAAATGAGAATTATGATTTATTATTAGACTATACTAATTTAATGTTTTTGAGTATTTATCAGCTTCGGGGATTAGGAGTTTAGTCATTTTAGTATTTATTCATTTATGTGGTTTATAGGTTTTATTTTAAAAATAAAATAAAAAAAAAGTATTTTTGTTATTTTTTTTGTCATTTTTTGAATGTTTAACCTTTGAAAATATAATAATTTTTATTTTTTTTTTTGAAAAGTGCATACAATATGAAGTTAATAATCATAATAATTAAATATCATATAAATTCAATATAAATTATTTTATTGGTATCCTATTATAATAATGATCATAAAAAAATAATAAACAATTATTAATAAGATAAATATTATTTTAAAATATATTTCAAACCTAAAATGATTCTTAATCATAATGAATATTTTACTAAATATTAATTTTAAATTTTTAATTTTTGTATTCATTTATATGTTTAATATTTTTTGATGAAAAAATAAATTTTTAAATTATATTTGTCTCACTAATCATTTATTTTTAATTTATATTTCTATAAAAATAAACTAATAAATAATTAAGATGTATGTTTAAATTATAATGAATACTAATAAAAATGAGATTTATTATTTATATATATAGTATACCAGTTTAAATGGTTAATTTATTTAGGGGTTTTGTCGTTTAGAAGTTTAGCAATTTATGTTTTTAGGCATATTTAGTGGTTTATAGGTTTTATTATATAATAAAAATAATTTTTTTTATTTTTTTCCGATTTTCAAAGGTTATAATATTTGAACAGAAAATAATATTTAAAATTTTTGAATTGTGAATACATGTATAATTATATTAATCTTACTAATTATATATCATATAAATTAAATATTAACAATTTTAATAATAGAAATTATAATAATGATCAAAAATTAAATTAACAAACTATTATTAAAAATCTAAATATTAATTAAAATATATTTACATAACAAAATGATTCAAATCAAATCAAATATATTACTAAATAATAATATTTATTTTTAAATTTGTCCTTTTTTTAAGCTTATATATTTTTTTTGATTAAATATAAATTAGTTAGATATTATTTGACTCATTCGAAATTTATTTCGAATTAATTTTTCTAAAAAATTAACTATAAATAATTAAAATGAATATTTAAAATTTAATAAATAGAAATATAAATGTTGATTTATTATTTAATAAGTAAATATAGCTATTAAAAGGTTTATGTATTTAGGGGTTCGGGGTTTATGAGCATACTGATTTAAGTAAGTAATCATTTAATGATCTTTAGGTTTATTTGAAAAATAAAATAACAAAAATTTATTTTTATTATTTTTCTCATTCTTTAAGGTTATAACATTTTGAAAATATAATAGTTTTTAAATTTTTTTCAAAAGTGAATAAATTTTTATTTATAATAATCATAATAATTATATATCATATAAATTCAATATAAATAATTTTATTGATAGATATTCTAATAATTATCAAAAAATAATTAAATATCTATTATGAATAAGATTGATATTACTTAAAATATAATATCAAAACCTAAAATGATTCAAAAGCAAGCAAAATAGATTACTTAATATTAATTATTTGTTTTTAATTTTTATTCTTTTTATAAGCTTATCTATTTTTGATGAAAAATAATTTTTATAAATTATATTTTTAACTCATAATTTATTTATAATTAATACAGATATACAAATAAAAAACTAAAGTTCAAAATAATTTTTAAAATTATAATGAAAACAAATAAAATTGATATTTATTAATTATTATTTAGTGTATAACTAAATAATTTATTTTATTAATTATTTAGTGAAAATAATTTATTGTTTATATTGAATTTATATGATATATATTATAATGATTATTATAACTAAATATTGTATTCACATTTTAAAAAATTTAAAAATTATAATATTTTCAAAGGTTATAACCTTTGAAAATATCAATAAATAATAAAATAAATTTTTTATTAATTTATTTTTTAATAAAACCTATAAACCACTAAATGCATACACAATTAAATCAGTAAACTCCTAAACTCATAAAGCCTAAATACTAAACCATTTAAACCGCTATATACTACTTAATAATTAATAAATCTAATTTTTATTTCTATTATTATAATTTTAAATATTTATTTAATTATTTATTAGTTTATTTTTATAGAAATATTTATTACAAATTAAATTATGAGAGCGACATATATATTTTAATTAATTATTTTTAATCAAAAAATATATATGCTTATAAAAGAAGTAAAAATTTAAAAATTAAAAATTATTATTAAGTAATACATTTTACTTTAATTTTGAATCAATTTGGGTTTTGTAAATATTTTTAATTAATATCAATCTTTTTATTAATAGTTTATTAATTTAAATTTTGATCATTATTATATTATCTATCAATAAAATTGTTTATATTGAATTTATATGATATATAATTTTAATATTATTATAACTAAATATTGTATTCACATTTCAAAAAATTTTAAATATTATGATATTTCAAGGGTTATAACCTATAAAATGAGAAAAAAATTACAATTTTTTTTGTTATTTATTGTTGAAATAAAACCAATAAGCCACTAAATGCCTAAAAACATAAATTGCTAAACTACTAAACAACAAAACCTCTAATACGTAAACCATTAAACATGTGTACATTAATAAAAAATCATAAATCTTCATTTAATTTTTATAAAGTATAATTTTAAATTTTTATTTAATTATTTATAAGTTTATTTTTATAGAAATATTAATTATAAAATAAATTATTAGTTAGACAGATCTAATTTAAATATTTATTTTCATCAAAAAAATATATCTCATTATAAAAAGATGCACAATTTTAAAAACAAAATTTTATTATTTTGTAATATATTTTATTTTTATTTTGAATCATTCTAGATTTTTCAATTATATTTTAATTTATATCATTCTTATTAATAATAGTTTTATAATTTTTTATTGATCATTATTATAATATGTATTAATCAAATTATTTATATTGAGTTTACATTATATATAATTATTAAGATATTATTATTATTGAATATTATATTCACATTTAAAAAAAATTAAAAATTATTATATTTTCAAAGGTTATAACCTTCAAAAATTAATAAAAAAATCAAAAAATAATTTTGTATTTTTCATTCTTTAAATAAAAACTGTAAATCACTTAAGGCCTAAACACTTAAATCACTAAACCTCAAAACACTTAATACTTAAACCATTAAACTAGTATATCCTGATAAATAATAATAAATCTTTATTTAATTTTATTCATTATAATTTTAAATATTCATTTTAAATATTTATTAGTTTATTTTTATAGAATTATAAATTAAAATTAAATTATGAGGAAGACAAATATAATTTAAATAATTATTTTTAATAACAAAAAATATAAACTTATAAAAAGAAGCAAAACATTAAAGAAAGTATTATTTTGTAATATATTTTACTTTGATTTTGAATAAATTACATTTTGCAAATATATTTAAAATAATATCTATCTTATTAATAATAGTTTATTAATTTATTTTTTTGATCATTAATATAATATATTTCAATATAATTGTTTATATTGAATTTACATGATATATAATTATTAAGATTATCATAACTAAATATAGGATTCACATAAAAAAAAATTTAAAATTGTTATATTTTCAAAGTTTCTAACCTTAAAAAATGAGAAAAATAACAAAAAATAAATTTTTTGTTATATCATTGTTTAAATAAAACTTATAAACTATTAAATGCCTAAATACATAAATAACTAAACTACTAAACCCCGAAGCCCCTAAATACTAAACCTTTAAACTCGTAAACCTTAAATATAATTTAAATAATTTATAGAAATGTTAATTACAAAATAAATTATGAGTGATACAAATATAATTTAAATAATATATTTTTCATCAAAAAACATATAAGCTTATAAAATGATGCAAAAAAATAATAAAAATTTATTATTTGTATTAAATTTTACTTTGATTTTGAATCATTTTAGGTTTTTTAATTATATTTTAATTTATATCTATCATATTAATAATAGTTTATTAATTTATTTTTTGATAAATGATATAATATCTATCAATAAATTATTTTATTTAGTTTATATTATATTTAGTTATAATATTTATTTTACTAAATATCAAACTAGCATGAGATCTATGGTTTGTATAACTTAGTTTATGTAATATGGTTATAGTTTTACATTAATGAATATATTTTGATTTATATTATATTATGGATATTGATAGATGGGTGATTAAGTAGAACTTGAAGTATGGCATTAATAATTTATAGGTTTGTGCAAGATTATCAACGTGAATAGTGATAGATAAATTATGGGCTCACTCGTATATATGGTATGAAGAAAGTGATAGTCATTTCGAATGTGATGCAAGAGATAAAATTATAAATTAATTCTAAAATTTGAATATGTTAATCATTATGAGTTTGACACATACAAAGTTGAAAGTATAATACTTTTACATATCAATCCATTTTACATATATTAGAAAAACTAGTTCTCAATTGAGATGAATATTATATAAAATATTCTCTTAAGGATTTTAGATTTAGTATAGGAGTTGCATAATCAACGAGGAGGAGGATGAAAAATAATCATTAAGAGATACATAAGTATATTGTGATTCACAAGCTAGGTACTATCTTTATAAATTACTTTTACTCATATAGTTCCCACTAGTGAAATATCATCTAAACATATATTAATTATGCGAGTTTGGTGCTTACAAAATAGAAAGTGTAAATGCTTACAAACTTTATCAATTCTTGGTCTTCATTATAACTAAGACTAAAGACTTAAAATATGCATAGAAACAACCATCAAGGATAGTTGATAAGTTACCCAAAGGGTATGTGATTGTGAATAACTCTTAATTAGAGATGACTTTTTTATCTTGGTGTCGAGGTATCAAGAAGATAGCTATAAGGGGACCATCATTAGGATATGATCAATAGTGATTGTGATAAACATCTTGTATACCATTAGGGAAATAAGTCATTACACAATAACTCAACCTTTAGTCTATGTCTATACATACTACAATGTAAACTAATTTGAACATATATCACATAAATTAAATAAACAAAACTCATAGATCTAAGATTAATTTTATAATATGGATATCTATTTTATAAGAATTAATTTATCTCACTATTGAATAACCAAACTACTGATATAATTCATGTAGGATTGATATCTAGATGAAAGTCCTTTTTACTACTATAATGACTCATGTACATGTAGATTTTTATTGATAAGATATTCTTATCAATGATTTCTACTTTGAAACTTGAATGATTGAATGTGATTTTAAAGTGGGAATTTTTGGCATTGAGAAATGCCATGGGTTTTATTTTGCCCCTATATAACACAAAGTTATGATATTGAGAATGATTCAAAACTTTGGTCTTTTTCTTTCTTTAGAATTTAGATTTCTATTGAGCTAGGAATAGCTGCAGCTTATTCATTCATCTTTATAATGCAATATTATAGCATTGGAAATGAATTGTGACTTTTGTCTCTCTTGTATTAGATTACCATGATACCGGGAATAATCATAGCTCATGCATTTCATCTCTATAAACCAAAATCATGTGCTGAGAATGGTTGTAGCTCGAGTAAATGCTCTCTAGATCTTTCTATAACTAAAAGTCATAGTGTTGGAGAAAAGTAATAGTATTGGAGAAAAGTCATAGCTTCTACCTTAGTATTTGTGACTCTATAATGAGAAAGTCATGGTGATAAAAAATTCCACACCTTCTAGCACCGACGGGGATACTTAGTTGCCACACATTAAATTAATATTGTAGTTATAAATAATGTTACAACCTAGTTTGACAATGACTCCAAAAAAATTTCACAATCAAAAAGAATATGTTATATAATGAAATAATTGTGTCAATCAGGTGGTATAGTCATGACATACTAAAATTTACATGACTATGGGTATATAACTTCAGCCAAGAATGAATGTCAAAACTATCTTATAAGCTAATGGTGATGTAACAAAGTCATAATATAAAAGAATTGTATGACTTTGAATAACTTTTTGCTCCCCTTCTATTTAACAAATCTACTAAGTCTTAAATTTCACACAAAAACTATAATTTCATGAAATTATTCTATTTAATGCTATTTTTCATAAAATACATCATATATATTCATCAAAATAACTAGTATTAGCCAATATTTGGAATATTGAACAAACACACACTAAAATGAACAATTAATCTCCATCTAAAAAAATAAAACTATATAATTTTCTAGCCATTCTTCATAAGTATTTTTCTAATACTAGATTTGAGTGTGATTGTATATCTCAATGGTGGGGCTACTTTTTTTTATGGATATGTAAATGAGTCATGGTGGGATTGAATCCTATTACTACTTCTCATCTTCCTCCTCCTCCTCCTACTTTATCTTTTCCTTCTTATTTTCTTTCTTCTTCTTCTTCTTCATCTCCTCCTCCTCCTCCTCCTCCTTCGTTCTTCTTTGACTTTTTCTCTTTCTTCTTATTCTTCTTCTTCCTCATATTCTTCTTTTTTTTTCTTTCTCCTCATATTCTTCTTTTTCTTCATCCTCATATTTTTCTTTTTCTTCCTCATATTCTTCTTCTACTACTACTACTAATTCTTCTTCCTCATATTCTTTATCTTCTCCTCCTCCTCCTCATTATTATTATTATTTTTCTTCTATTTCTTTTTTCTTCTTCTTATTCTTCTTATTCTCATTCATTCTCTTCTAGTTCTTCTAATTTTTCTTCTTATCCACCTCCTCTTTCTTCATCATCTTCTTCTCACCTACTTTTTTCATCTTTTTCTTTTTTTTTTCTTCTTCTTCTCCTTTTTTCTCATACTTCTTCTACTTCATCTTCATCATTTTCTTTTCTTATTCTTCTTCTTGTTTTGCTTCTTTTTCTTATTATTATTATTCTTCTACTTCTTCTACTTCTACTATTACTACTACTTCTTCTTCTTGTTCATGTTCTTCTCCATCTTATTCTTCTTATTCTTCTGCTTTTCTTTCTTTTTCTACTTCTTCTCCTACTTTTTCTTCTACTTCTTATTTTTTTTCTTTTTATTTTTCTTTTTCATTTTCTTTATTATTATTATTATTCTTCTTCTTCTTTATCATTATTATTCTTCTTTTTCTTCTTCTATTTTTTCTTATTCTTCTTATTCTTCTTCTTATAATTATTCTTTTTATTTTTTCTTCTACTTCATTTTCTTCTTCTTCTATTACTTTTTCTTCTTCTCTTTCTTTTACACCTTCTTCAACTCATTATTCTTCTTCTTCTCCTCTTTCTACTTCTTTTCTTTTCTTTTTCTTCTTGTTCTTCATCTTATTCTTGTTTTGTCTTCTTTTTCTTTTTCTTATTCTCCTCCTTCTCCTCCTCCTTCTTCTTCTTCTTTTGATTCTTCTTCTTTTTCTTCTTATTCTTCTACTAATATTTATTATTATTCTTCTTATTCTTCTTCCACTACTACTTATTCTTCATCTCCTTCTTCTTCATATTCTTCTCTTCTCTTTCTTCTATTTCTTTTTCTTCTTCTCTTTTTGTATTGCTTCTTCTACTACTTTTCTTTCTCATTCTTATTCTTCTACTTATTTTTATTCTTCTTCTTCTCCTTCTATTTTCTTTTCCTTCTTATTCTTATTGTCTTCTTCTTCTTTTCTCCACCTTCTTCTTCTTCTTCTATTTCGTTTTTTTATACTCATTCTTCTTATCCTTCTTCTTCTCATTCTTCTTCTTATCTTTCATTCTCTTTCTTCTTCTTTTTCCTCTATTCTTCTTCTTCTTATTCTTATTCTTCTTTTTTTTACTTCTTCATCTTCATCAATTATCATCTATTCTTATTTTTCTCCATCTTCTTCTACTTCTTCTTCTTCTTCTTTTTCACTTTCTTCTTCTTCTCCTTCTTTTTCATCTTCTTTTTCTTTCTATTGTACATCTTCTTCTTCTTGTTTTCTATCTTCTTTTTTTTCTTTATTTGTTGTTGTATTCTTCTCCTTCTTCTTCACCATCTTTGTCTTCTTTTCCTCCTTCTCCTCCTTCTATTTCTTATCTTTGTTTTCTTATCTTCTTCTCCTCATTCTCTCCTCCCTCTATCTCCTCCTCCTCATTTTTTCTCCTCCTCCTCCTCTCTTCTAATTTTCCTCCTTATTCTTCTTCTTTTCTTTTTTCATCATCATCATCATCATCATCATCATCATCTTCTTCTTCTTCTTCTCCTCCTCCTCCTCCTCCTCCTCCTTCTCCTTCTTCTTCTTCTTCTTCTTCTCTTCTTCTCCTCCTCCTCCTCCTCCTCCTCCCCTCCTCCTCCTTCCCCTTCTTCTTCTTCTTCTTCTCTCCTCCTCCTCCTCCTCCTCCTCCTCCTTCTTCTCCTCCTCCTTCTTCTTCTTCTTGCACTTATTATTATTATTATTATTATTATTCTCCTTCTTCTTCTCATTCTTCTTCTTATTCATCTTTTTATCCTTGTTCTTATCTTTCTTCTTCTTCTTCTTTTCTTCTTTTCCTCATCCTCCTCCTCCTCCTCCTCCTTCCTCTCCATCATCATCATCATCATCTTCTTCTTCTTCTAGTTATCATCTTTATTCTTCCTATTCTACTTATCCTTCTTTTTCTTCTTCTTCTCATTCTTTTTCTGCTTCTTATTCTTCTTATTCTCTTTCTTCTTTTTCTATTTTTCCTTCTTATTCTTTTTCTTCTCATTCTCCTTCTTGTATATGTGTGTGTGTGTGTATTTATTTCTTCAAACTTAAATTTTGTTAATCTTTTTTCTTTGATTCTAAATGTTTGAAAGGAAAACAAATTGTGTAAATTATAATTTATAATCAATATTTGACTAGTCTATATTTAGCAAACATTGAAACTACAAAAGTAATGCTATTTAATTTTGCATTGTATACATACACTACATTTATCTTTTTATTTTGCACTTTAACTCGTATATAATATTTTTGTCCCCCACTCTCTCTCCCTAAGCCCAACTCATAATATTCTTTAACTAATATTTGGGCCTTGGGGCCCCAAGGTCAAAATAGTAAGATTCACATCCTAACTGCATGATAGTTGATTTGGTAAGCACCCTGTCGAAATGTATCTAGCATCCATGAGGATCAAATTTGTGTCCCCGATGTTAGAGCATCCATCCTTATTTTCCAAGCAAATTAGCTTGATTAAAAGATAACCCTAAAAAAATCTATTAATACATCTAGCAAACTACAACAATTTTATAATTTATATAAGTCAATAGGCCTAAAAACATCATCTTGATATTAAACATCATTTTGATTTAATATGCATGATATTGGTAATCAATATCTTATATTCAATTATATAACTAATAAAATTACCGAAGCCAAAATAATTGAATATGATTGAAATGTAGGATTTTTATTTTTAAAATTTTTTAAAATTTTTTAAAATTTTTTAAAATTTTTAATGATACACTTAAATTGTATCCGCATGTATACACACCACATCTTGCATTGCACATAATTGCATGTGCAACTTGAGTATTAAACTTAACAAACATATATTAAAATAAAATAATAATACTCAATGACAAATAATATTCATTCCAAATCCTTATATAATAGACAAATGTGATTGAAGCAACAGATAGTCAAGTGCTTTAATGAATAAAATATGAAATAAAATAAAATAAAATATACTACATAATAACAAATTAAAAAATAACCATAGTAGTCCCTATCACATTAGTGTATACAAGTTCACAACATCCAGCTATCAATAACTATCCATGATTCCTAAAAGTGATCTCAAACCTAGAGACTTCTTCACATATTTTAGTATGCAAAAAACTGACTCAAGGTTAACCTTCTAAGAAAAATCTTAGAAATGAATAACTAGAATAATTGCATATACTATATCTAGTCTAATTATAGTTATATAATTAATATTTCCAATGATTCTCTTATAAGTAATAGAGTCAAGTAAAGATATTGGATCAGAAATGAAATTGGTACTCATATCAATAAAAATATATTCTAGAGTACAACACAAAATATTTTTACTAGGTCAATCTTGACTAACAAATATCTTTAAGAATATTAATTACATATCTTTTTTGTGACAAGAATGAGCTCGAATATTTCATGCATATACCAATAAAGTATCTAAGCATCTCAAGGATATTTTTTCTAAAATTATGATTGAATGTACTCATTGAGTTGGATGGTTCCCAATTCAGTCATGTCCAAACTCAGAAAATCATTAACATAGGAAATTAGCAAAATTAACTTATCATGAGGACTTTTTTGGAACAATAGAGAAAAATTAGTGACACATGTGTAACCCAACTTAGGTGGTTACTTGTGAAAATCTTACAAATCAGACTCATGATAATTGCTTTAAGATGTATAATACCTTCTACAATCTACAAACCGCATATGATTGTAAATCTCAAAAACTTTTTTGGAGACTCCATTTACACCTCCTTGAGGTCACTGAAAGAAATATATTCTTCATATCTAGTTGATGTATCCTATAATTGTGAGATGTTGCACTAAAATAAAAAAATATATACCAATATCAACTTGGCTACTAGAGAGTAAGTATCCTAGTAGTCATACTAAATATCTAAGTATATCTCTCCGCTATAAGTCTCTCTTTAAGATGATCAAACCTTCACAACTAGAAATATCTTTATTGCGAACATCCATTTGCAATCAATAATAGACCTTTCAAAAAGCTATGTAACAAGTCACCATGACCCATCAGAGTGAGGGACATGTATTTCTTCCATCATGGCCTCTCGCCATCCTAGATAAGATAATATTTTAGGATGAGACTTTAGTATTCTAGTACCATCAAGAGAAGTAATATAAGAAACAAAAGAATAAACGTAGATAAAACCTATGAAACTGAGTGTTTAATACAACTCATTTGTCCCTTCTAGACAATGATTGAAATATCAAGATCAGAGGGATAGGTTGTAGGATTGCTTGGATACTCGTTAGGCTCAACTCTAGTTTTAGAAGGTTAAGTATGTCTCTCTTTCCTAGTATAGATATTACATCCTGAGTAATCAAATCTCTCAATTACCAACTTAATATGAATTTATTTTGTAATTAATATTTTTATAAAATAAACTGATAAATAATTAAAATTATACTGAATAATTAAAATAATTTATTTTGTTCCTCTATCAACTCTAGAATGATTGCTAAAGCTCTAACCAAAATAATAGGAGCTTTTACTTTATCTCTATTATGTCTCATCATATTTGATGTTGAATCACTGGGCTATCAAAGGTAATTTGACTCATGTATGCTAACAGACTAAACCAAAGTGGTACCCCTATGTGTTGAAATAGCTAAAATGATTCAAAAGAAAAGCAAAATAAATTACTAAATAATAATTATTTGTTTTTAAATTTTTATTCTTTTTAAAAGCTTATCCATTTTTTGATGAAGAATAATTTTTATATAAATATTTTTAAGTCATAATTTATTTTATAATTAATATATATATATATATATAAAACTTAACTATCGAAATGATTTTTTTAAATTATAATGAAAACAAATAAAAATGAGATTTATTAATTATTATTTAGGGTATACCAGTTTAAAGGATTATCTATATAGGGGTATCAGGATTTTGTAGTTTAGTGTTTAAGTGTTTAGGCATTTAGTGATTTATTAGTTTTATTTAAACAATGAAATAACAAAAAAATATTTATTTTTTATTTTTTCACATGTTCAAAGGTTATAATCTTTGAAAATATAAAAATTGTAAAACTTTTTTCAAAAGTGAATACAATATTTAGTTATAATAATTATTAAATTTATATATGATATAAATTCGATATAAATATATTTATTGATAAATATTCTAATAATGATCAAAAAAATAAATTAATAATCTATTATTAATAAGATAGATATAAATTAAAATATAATTACAAAACCTAAAATGATTTAGAAGAAAAAGAAAATATATTACTATAAAATAATTTTTTGTTTTTAAAATTTTTTTTTTTAAAAAGGTTGTCTATAATTTTTTAATGAAAAATAATTTATATAAATTATTTTTGTCTAGCTCAATTTATTCTGTAATTAATATTTATATATAAATAAACAAATAAATAATTAAAATGAATATTTAATATAATCATGAAAAAAATGAGATTTATTATTTATAATTTAGGGATACTATTTTAATTTAAATTAGATCTGTCTCACTAATAATTTATTTTGTTATTAATATTTCTATACAAATAAACTAATAAATAATTACAATAAATATTTTAAATTATACTGAATAAAAATTAAAATGAGATTTACGATTTATTATTAATGTATACCAGTTTAATGGTTTTGACATTTAGGAGTTTAAAGATTTATGTTTTTAGGCATTTAGTATTTTAAAGGTTTTATTTAAACAATAAAAAAACAATAAAAAAGAGTCGCAATATTTTATCATTTTCAGAGGTTATAACCTCTGAAAATATAATAAAATTTATGATTTTTTTAGATGTGAATACCATATTTAGTTATAATAATATTAATAATTATATATCATATAAATTCAATATAAACAATTTTATTGATAGATATTATAATAATTATCAAAAATTAAATTAATAAACAATTAATAATAAGATAGATATTAATTAAAAAATATTTAGAAAACCCAAATTGATTTAAAATTAAAGTAAAATATATTACTGAATAATAATTATAATTTTTAAATTTACTTCTTTTATAAGCGTATATATCTTTTTGATTAAAAATAAATTATTAAATTATATTTGTCGCACTCATAATTTATTTTGTATAAATATTTCTATAAAAATAAACTAATGAATAATTAAATTAATATTTAAAATTATAATAAATAGAAATAAAAATTAGATTTATTAATTATTATGTATTATATAGCAGTTTAATAGTTTATGTATTTAGGTATTACGGGGTTTAGGAGTTTACTAATTTAATTGTGCATGCATTTAGTAGTTTATAGGTTTTATTTAAAAAATAAAATAACAAAAAAATTATTTTTATTATTTTTTGATATTTTCAAAGGTTATAACCTTTGAAAATATAATAATTTTTAATTTTTTTTTCAAAAGTTAATTCAATATTTAGTTATAATAATATTACATTTATATTTCATATAAATTCAATATAAATAATTTTATTGAGAAATATTCTAATAATTATCAAAAAATAAAATAATAATCTATTATTAATAAGATGGATATCAATTAAAATATAATTACAAAACCAAAAATGATTAATAATCAAAGCAAAATATATTACTATATAATAATTTTTTTGTTTTGAAATTTTTTTTTTAAAAGTTTATCTATATTTTTTTGTTGAAAAATAATTTATATAAATTATATTTGTATAACTCATAATTTATTTTTTAATTAATATTTATATTAAAATAAACAAATAAATATTAAAATGAATATTTAAAATTATAATGAAAATGATATTTATTCTTTATTATTTAGGGTATACTGGTTTAATTAAAATTATATCTGTCTTACTAATAATTTATTTTGTAATTAATATTTCTAAAAAAATAAACTATTAAATAATTAAAATAAAATATAAAAATTATCCTAAATAAAAATTAAAATGAGATTTATGAATTATTATTATTTTATACCAGTTTAATGGTCTGAGTATTTAGAGGTTTTGTCGTTTAGTAGTTTAGTGATTTATGTTTTTAGGCATTTAGTGGTTTATAGCTTTTATTTAAACAATGAAATAACAAAAAAATTATTTTTGATATTTTTTCACATTTTCAAAGGTTATAACATTTGAAAATATAATAATTTTAAATTTTTTTCAAATGTAAATATAATATTAAGTTATAATAATCTTATTATTTATAAGTCATTTAAATTCAATATAAATAATTACATTGCTAGATATAACAATAATGATCAAAAAAAATTTAATAAACTATTATTAATAAGATAGATATTATTTAAAATATATTTGCAAAATCTAAATTTATTCAAAATCAAAAGTAAAATATATTACTAAATAATAATTTTTTTTAATGTTTTTTTTTTATTAGTTAATATTTTTGTTTTTAAAAATAAATTATTTAAATTATATTTGTCTTACTCATAATTTATTTTGTAATTTATAATTTTATAATAATAAACTAATAAATAATTAAAATGAATATTTAAAATTATAATGAATAGAAATAAAGTTGAGATTTATTATTTATTATTCAGGATATACTGGTTTCATGGTTTAAGTATTTATGTGTTTTGTGGTTTAGGAGGTTAGTGATTTAAGTGTTTAACCTCTAGTGATTTATTGTTTTTGTTTAAAGAATGAAAAAACAAAAAATTTTAATTTTTTGATTTTTTTTTTAATTTTGAAGGTTATAACCTTTGAAAATATAATAATTTTTAATTTTTTTTAAATGTGAATACAATATTTAGTTATAATAATCATACTAATTTTATATAATGCAATCTAAATATAAATAATTTATTAAAACATTTTATAATAATGATCAATAAATTAATTAATAAACTAGTATTAATAAGAATGATATAAATTAAAATATAATTGTAAAATCTAAAATGATTCAAAATCAAAATATGATATATTAATAAAATTAATTTTTTATTTTTAAAATTTTGCCTCTTTTTATAATCATATATATATATATTTGATGAAAATGAATTAATTAAATTATATCTGTCTCACTAATACTTTATTTTGTAATTAATATTTCTATAAAAATAAACTGATAAATAATTAAAATGAATATTTAAAATTATAATGAATACTATAAAAATGAGAATTATTATTTATTATTTATACTATACTAATTTAATGGTTTGAGTATTTATGAGCTTCGGAGATTAGGAGTTTAGTCATTTTAGTATTTAGTCATTTAGTCGTTTATATGTTTTATTTTAAAAATAAAATAAAAAAAAGTATTTTTGTTATTTTTTCACATTTTTTAAGGATATAACCTGGAAAATATAATAATTTTTAATTTTTTTTAAAAGTAAATACAATATGAATTTCATAATCATAATAATTAAATATCATGTATATTCAATATAAATTATTTTATTGGTATATATTATAATAATGATCATAAAAAATAATAACTAATTATTAATAAGATAAATATTGTTTTAAATATATTTTCAAAACCTAAAATGACTCAAAATAAAAGTGAAATATTTTACTAAATATTAATTTTATATTTTTAAATTTTTGTATCCATATATATGCTTATATATTTTTTGATGAAAAATAAATTTTTAAATTATATTTGTCTCACGAAGAATTTATTTTTTAATATATATTTCTATAAAAATAAACTAATAAATAATTAAGATGTATGTTTAAAATTATAATGAATACTAATAAAAATGAGATTTATTATTTATTATATATAGCATGCAGTTTATGGTAAATTATTTAGGGGTTTGTCATTTAGAAGTTTAGCAATTTATGTTTTTAGGCATTTAGTGGTTTATAGGTTTTATTTATATAATAAAAATAAATTTTTTTTTGATTTTTTCATTTTCAAAGGTTATAATCTTTGAAAAGAAAATAATTTTTAAAATATTTTGAAATGTGAATACCATGTATAATTATATTAATCTTACTAATAATATATCATATAAATTAAATATAAACAATTTTAATGATAGATATTATAATAATGATCAAAAATTAAATTAACAAACTATTATTAAAAATCTATATTAATTAAAATATATTTACGTAACACAAAATGATTCAAAATCAAATCAAAATATATTGCTAAATAATAATATTTAATTTAATTAAAATGAATATACATTTTCCTTCTTTTTTAAGCTTATATTTTTTTTGATTAAATATAAATTATTTAAATATTATTTGTCTCATTCGAAATTTATTTCGAATTAATTTTTCTAAAAAATTAAACTATGTTAATTAAAATGAATATTTAAAATTATAATAAATAGAAATATAAATGAGATTTATTATTTAATAAGTAGAATATAGATATTAAAAGGTTTATGTATTTAGGGGTTTTGGGGTTTATCAACTTACTGATTTAAGTAAGTAATCATTTAATGATCTATAGGTTTTATTAAAAAATGAAATAACAAAAAAATTTCTTTATTATTTTTTCTCATTTTTTAAGGTTATAAGTTTTGAAAATATAATAATTTTTAAATTTTTTCAAAAGTGAATACAATATTTATTTATAATAATCATAATAATTATATATTATATAAATTCAATATAAACAATTTTATTGATAGATATTCTAATAATTATCAAAAAATAAATTAAAAATCTATTATGAATAAGATTGATATTACTTAAAATATAAATCAAAACTAAAATGATTCAAAAGCAAAACAAAATATATTACTAAATAATTATTATTTGTTTTAAATTTTTATTCTTTTTATAAGCTTATCTATTTTTTGATGAAAAATAATGTTTATAAATTATATTTTTAACTCCTAATTTATTTATAATTAATACACATATACAAATAAAAAACTAAAAATCTAAATGATTTTTTAAAATTATAATGAAAACAAATAAAATGATATTTATTAATTATTATTTAGTATATACCAGTTTAAAGGATTATGTATATAGGTATCGGATTTTGTATTTTTGTGATTTACATGTTTAGGCATTTAGTGGTGTATAGGTTTTATTTAAACAATGAAATAACAAAAAAAATATATATTTTTTATTTTTTCACATGTTCAAAGGTTATAATCTTTGAAAATATAAAATTTTAAAACTTTTTTCATAAGTGAATACAATATTTAGTTATAATAATTATTAAATTTATATATCATATAAATTCAATATAAACATTTTTATTGATAAATATTCTAATAATGATCAAAAAATAAATTAATAATCTTTTATTAATAAGATATATATCATTTAAAATATAATTACAAATATAAAATGATTCAAAATCTAAGCAAAATATATTACTATAATAATTTTTTGTTTTTAAATTTGTTTTTTAAAATTTATCTATTTTTTTTGATGAAAATAATTTATATAAATAATATTTGTTTAACTCATAATTTATTTTGTAATTAATATTTATATAAAAATATACTAATAAATAATTAAAATGAATATTTAAAATATAATGAAAAAAAATGAGTTTTATTATTTATCATTTAGGGTATACCGGTTTAATTTAAATTAGATCTTTCTAACTAATAATTTATTTTGTAATAATATTTCTATAAAATAAACTGATAAATAATTAAAATAAAAATTTAAAATTAAACTGAATAAAAATTAAAATAAAATTTATGATTTTTTATTAATGTATACCAGTTTAATTGTTTAAGTATTTATAGGTTTTGATATTTAGGAGTTTAGCAATTATGTTTTTAGGCATTTAGTGGTTATAGGTTTTATATAAAAATAAAATATCAAAAAAAAATTGTATTTTTTTCTCATTTTCATAGGTCATAACCTTTGAAAATATAATAATATTTAAAATTTTTGAAATGTGAATATAATATTTAGTTATAATAATACTGATAATTATATATCATATAAATTCAATATAAACAATTTTATTGATAGATATTATAATAATGATCAAAATTAAATAATAAACTTTTAATAATAAGATAGATAATAATTAAAAAAATATTTACAAAACTCAAATTGATTCAAAATTAAAGTAAAATATATTATTTGATTATAATTTTAAATTTTTAAATTTTTACTTATTTTATAAGCGTAAATACTTTTATTGATTAAAAATAAATTATTTAAATTATATTTCTCGCACTCATAATTTAGTTTGTAATAAATATTTCTATAAAAATAAACTAATAAATAATTAAAATAAATATTTAAAATTATAATAAATAGAAATAAATTTAGATTTATTAATTATTAAGTAGTAAATAGCAGTTTAATGGTTTATGTATTTAGGCATTTCGAGGTTTAGGAGTTTTGATTTAATTATGTATGCATTTAGTAGTTAGAGGTTTTATTTAAAAAATAAATAAACAAAAAAATTTTTTTATCATTCCTTTGATATTTTCAAATGTTATAACCTTTGAAAATATAATAATTTTTAAATTTTTTTCAAAAGTAAATTCAATATTTAGTTATAATAATCATTATATTATATTTCAATAAATTTAATATAAATATTTTATCGATAAATATTCTAATAAAGATCAAAAAATTAATTAATAATCTATCATTAATAAGAAAGATATGAATTAAAATATAATTACAAAACCTAAAATGATTCATAAGGAAAGCAAAATATTTACTATATAATAAATTTTTGTTTTGAAATTTTTTCTTCTTTTTATAAGTTTTATCTATATTTTTGATGAAAAATAATTTATGTAATTATTATTTGTCTAACTCATAATTTATACTGTAATTAATATTTAATAAAATAAACGAATAAATAATTAAAATGAATATTTATATTATAATGGAAAAAATAATTGAGATATTATTATTTTATTATTTAAGGTTTACCAGTTTAAAAGGATTATCTATTTAGGGTTTTCGAGATTTCGGAGTTATTGACTTAAGTGTTTAGGCATTTAGTAGTTTATAGGATTTATTTAAATAATGAAATAACAAAAAAATTATTTTTGATATTTTGTCACATTTTAAAGGTTACAACCATTGAAAATATTATATGTAAAAATTTTATAAAAATGTGAATACAATATTTAGTAATAAGAATCATTATAATTATATATAATATAAACTAAATATAAAAAATTTTATTGATAGAAATGATATCAATTATCAAAAAATAAATTAATTATCTATTATTAATAAGATATATATCAATTAAAATATAATTACAAAACCTAAAATGATTCATAAGGAACGCAAAATATATTACTATATAATAAATTTTTGTTTTGAAATTTTTTTTTCTTTTAAATAGTTTATTATAATTTTTTGATGAAAATAATTTACATAAATTATATTTGTGTAACTCAAATTATTTTGTAATTAATATTTATATAAAAATAAACAAATAAATAATTAAAATGAATATTTAAAATTATAATTAAAAGTAATGAGATTTATTATTTATTATTCCGGGTATACCGATCTAATTTAAATTAAATCTGCCTTACTAATAATTTATTTTGTAATTAATATTTCTTTAATATAAATTGAAAAATAATTAAAATAAAAATTTAAAATTATACAGAATAAAAATTAAAATGATATATATGATTTATTATTAATGTATACTAGTTTAATGGTTTAATTATTTAGAGGTTTTGTATTTTAAGAGTTTAGCGATTTAGGTTTTTTGGCATTTAGTGGTTTATTGGTTTTATTTAAACAATAAAATAACAAAAAAAAAATTTGTAATTTTTTCTCATTTTCATAGGTTATAACCTTTGAAAATATAATAATATTTAAAAATTTGAAATGTGAATATAATATTTAGTTATAATAATATTAATAATTATAAATGATATAAATTCAATATAAATAATTTTATTGATAGATATTATAATAATGATCAAAAATTAAATTAATAAACTATTAATAATAAGATAGATATTAATTAAAAAATATTTACAAAACCCAAATTGATTCAAAATCATAGTAAAGTATATTACTGTATAATAATTATTAATTTTTAAATTTTTACTTCTTTTAAAAGCATATATATTTTTTTTTGATTAAAAATAAATTATATAAATTATATTTGTCGCACTCATAATTTATTTTATAAAAAATATTTCTATAAAAATTAACAAATAAATAATTAAAATGAATATATAAACTATAATAAATAGAAATTAAAATTAGATTTTTAATTATTATGTATTATATAGCGGTTAATGGTTTATGTATTTAGGTATTACGGGGTTTAGGTGTATATCGATTTAATTGTGTATGCATTTAGTTGTTTATATGTTTTATTTAAAAAATAAAATAACAAAACATTATTTTTATTATTTTTTGATATTTTCAAAGGTTATAACCTTTGAAATTTTAATAATTTTTAAATTTTTTTCAAAAGTGAATTCAATATTAGTTATAATAATCAATATATTTATATATCATATTTCAACATAAATAATTTTAGTGATAAATATTCTAATAATGATCAAAAATAAATTAATAATCTATTATTAATAAGATAGATATCAATTAAAATATAATTACAAAACATAAAATGATTCATAAGGAAAGCAAAATATATTACTATATAATAATTTTTGTTTTGAAATATTTTTTATTTTAAAAAGTTTATCTATATTTTTTTGATTAAAAATAATTTACATAAATTATATTTGTCTAACTCATAATTTATTTTTTAATTAATATTTATATAAAAATAAAAAAAATTAATAATTAAAATGATATTAAAAATTATAATGAAAAAAAATGATATTTATTATTTATTATTTAGGGTATACTAGTTTAATTTAAATTATATTGTCTTACTAATAATTTATTTTGTAATTAAAATGAGATTTATATTTATTATTAATGTATACCAGTTCAATGGTTTAAGTATTTTAATGTTTTGTCATTTAGGAGTTTAGCGATTTATGTTTTTAGGAATTTAGTTATTTAAAGGTTTTATTTGAACAATAAAATAACAAAAAAAAATTGTAATTTTTTGTCATTTTCAAATGTTATAACTTTGAAATTTAATAATATTTAAAATTTTTAAAATATGAATACAATATTTAGTTATAATAATTATAATAATTCTATATCATATAAAATAAATATAAACAATATTATTGATAGATATTATAATAATGATCAAAAATTAAATTAATAAACTATTTATAATAAGATAGATATTAAATAAAAAATATTTACAATACCCAAATTGATTCAAAATTAAAGTAAAATATATTAGTTGAATAATAATTTTTAATATTACTTCTTTTATACTTCTTTTAAAAGTGTATATATATTTTTTGATTAAAAATAAATTATTTAAATTATATGTGTCGCACTCATAATTTATTTTGTAATAAAAATTTCTATAAAATAAACTAATAAATAATTAAAATGAATATTTAAAATAATAATAAATTGAAATAAAAATTAAATTTATTAATTATTAAGTAGTATATAGCGGTTTAATGGTTTATGTATTTAGGCATTACGGGGTTTAGGAGTTTACTGATATAACTGTGTATGCATTTAGTGGTTTATAGGTTTTATTTAAGAAATAAAATAATAAAAAAATTATTTTGATTTTTTTCATATTTCCAAAGGTTATAATCATTGAAAATATAATAATTTTTAATTTTTTTTAAAAGTGAATTCAATATTAGTTATAATAATCATTATATTTATATATCATAAAATTCAATTTAAACAATTTTATAGATAAATATTCTAATAATAATCAAAAATTAAATTAATAAATAATTGTTAATAAGATAGATATCAATTAAAATATAATTACAAAATCTAAAATGATTCAGTAGGAGAGCAATAAAATTACTATATATTAAATTTTAGTTTTTAAATTTTTATTATTTTTATAAGTTTATATATATTTTTCGATGAAAAATAATTTATATAAATTATATTTTCAAAGTCATAATTTATTTTATAATTAATATTTATATAAAAATAAACGAATAAATAATTAAAATGCATATTTTAAATTATAATCAAAAAATTAATTTTGAGATTTATTATTTATTATTTAGGGCATACTAGTTTAAAAGGATTATCTTTTTTGGGTTTTAGAGATTTAGGAGTTATTGATTTAAGTGTTTAGGCATTTAGTGGTTTATAGGATTTATTTAAACAATGAAATAACAAATATATTATTTTTGATATTTTCTCACATTTTCAAAGGTTATAACCTTTGAATATATAATAATTTTAAAATTTTTTAAAAATGTGAATAACATATTTTATAATAATAATCAATATATTTATATATAATCTAAATAAAATATAAAGAATTTTATGGATAGATATTAAATCAATTATCAAAAAATAAATTAATATGCTATTATTAATATGATAGATATAAATTAAAATATAATTGCAAAAACTAAAATTATTCAAAATCAAAGTAAAGTTTATTATAAATAATAATTTTTTTTAGTTTTTGCTTCTTTTAATAAGCTTATATTTTTTTTTATGAAAATAAATTATTTAAATAAATTTGTATCACTCATAATTTATTTTGTAATTATTATTTTAATAAATTATTTAAATTATAATTACGGTTTACAAGTTTAAAGGTTTAAGTATTTAGGGTTTTTATGTTGAGGAGTTTAGAGATTTAAGTGTTTTTTGATTTAGTGGTTTATAAGTTTTACTCAAACAATGATCTAACATAAAATTTATTTTTTTTATTTTTTCTAATTTTTGAAGGTTATTTTTTTGAAAATATAATAATTTTAAATTTTTTCAAATGTAAATATAATATTTATTTATAATAATCATCATAAATATAAGTAATTTAAATTCAATATAAATAATTACATTGCTAGATATTATATAATGATCAAAAAATAAATTAATAAACAATTATTAATAAAATAGATATTATTTGAAAAGTATTTGCAAAATCTAAATTATTCAAATCAAAGTAAAACATATTACTAAATAATAATTTTTTTAATGTTTTGCTTTTTTATAAGTTTATATTTTTGTTATTAAAAATAAATTATTTAAATTATATGTCTTACTCATAATTAATTTTGTAATTTATAATTCTATAATAATAAACTAATAAATAATTAAAATGAATATTTAAAATTTATAATGAATACAAAAAAATTGAAATTTATTATTTATTATTCAGGATATACCTTTAATGGTTTAAGTATTTAGGGTTTTTAGTGTTTAGGAGTTTAGTGATTTATAGTTATTATCTAAAGAATTAAAAAACAAAAAATTTTAATTTTTTCAATTTTTTAATTTGAAAGTTGTAACCTTTGAAAATAAAATAATTTTAAATTTTTTTAAATGTGAATATAATATTTAGTTATAATAATCTTAATAATTATATAAAATGTAAACTAAATATAAATAATTTTATTGATAGATATTATAATAATGATCAAAAAAAAATTATTAAACTAATATTTATAAGAATGATATAAATTAAAATATAATTATAAATCTAAAATGATTAAAAATCAAAATAAGATATATTACTAAATAATATTTATTTATTTTTAAAAATTTGCCTTTTTTTATTAGCATTTTTTAATCAAAAATAAATTATTTAAACTATATATGTAGCACTAATAATTTATTTTGTAATTAATATTTCTATAAAAATAAACTGATAAATAATTAAAATGAATATTTAAAATTATAATGAATACTAATAAAAATTAGATTTATGATTTATTATTTGGACTATAATAATTTAATGTTTTAAGTATTTATGGGCTTCGGGGTATAAGAGTTTAGTCATTATAGAATTTAGTCATTTAGTGGTTTATAGGTTTTATATAAAAAATAAATAACAAAAAATTTATTTTTTGTTATTTTTTCTCATTTTTGAATGTTATAACCTTTGAAAATATAATAATTTAAAATTTTTATTGAAAAGTGAATATTATATGAAGTTATGATAATCATAATAGTTATATATCATATAAATTCAATATAAATAATTTTATTAATAGATATTATAATAAGATCAATAAATAAATTAATAAACTCGTATTTATAAGAATGATATAAATTAAAATATAATTGTAAAATCTAAAATGATTCAAAATCAAAATAAGATATATTATTAAATAATAATTATTTATTTTTAAAAATTTGCTTTTTATTATCATTTTTTTAATGAAAAATAAAGTATTTAAACTATATATGTGCACTAATAATTTATTTTGTAATTAATATTCTATAAAAATAAACTGCTAAATAATTAAAATGAATATTTAAAATTATAATGAATACTTAAAATTATAATGAATACTAATAAAAATTAGATTTATGATTTATTATTTGGACTATACTAATTTAATGTTTTAAGTATTTATGGGCTTCGGGGTTTAGGAGTTTAGTCATTTTAGAATTTAGTCATTTAGTGGTTTATAGGTTTATATAAAAAATAAAATAACAAAAAATTTATTTTTGTTATTTTTTCTCATTTTGAATGTTATAACCTTTGAAAATATAATAATTTATTATTTTTTTTTGAAAAGTGACTATAATATGAAGTTATAATAATCATAATAATTATATATCATATAAATTCAATATAAACTATTTTATTGATATATATTATAATAATGATCATATAAAAAAAATAAACAATTATTAATAAGATAAATATTGTTTAAAATATATTTTAAAACCTAAAATGACTCAAAATCAAAGTGAAATATTTTACTAAATATTAATTTTAAATTTTTAAATTTTTGTATCCATTTATAAGCCTATATTTTTTGATGAAAAATAAATTATTTAAATTATATTTGACTCACTAATAATTTATTTTAATTTATATTTCTATAAAATTAAACTAATAAATAATTAAAATGTATATTTAAAATTATAATGAAGTCTAATAAAAATGAGATTTATTATTTTATTATTTAGAGTATAACTATTTAATTGTTTAAGTTTTTTGTGGTTTTGGGGTTAAAAAGTTTATTGATTTCTATGTTGACACATTTTCATGTTTATAGGTTTTATTTTATCAATGAAATAACAAAACATTTATTTCTATGAATTTTCGTGATTTTCAAAGGTTATGACCTTTAAAAATAAAATAATTTTTTAATAGTTCTAAAATAAAATATAGTACTTAGTTATAATAATCTTAATAATTATATTTGTTGTAGATTCAAGATAAAAAAATGTATTTATATATATTATAAAAATGATCAAAAAATAAATTAATAAAATATTATTAATAAGATAGATATTAATTAAAATATATTTGAGAACCCAAAATAAATCAAAATCAAAGTAAATTATATTACTAAATAAAATTTTTTAAATTTTGCTTATTTTTATAAGCTTATTTTTTTTTCATAAAAAATAATTTATTTAAATTATATCTGTCGCACTCATTATTTATTTTGTAATTAATATTTTATAAAAATAAGCTAAAAACTAATTAAAATGAATATTTAAAATTATAATGAATACAAATAAAAATGAGATTTATTATTTATTATTTAGGTTATATAGGTTTAATGGTTTAATATTTAGGGGGTTTGGGTTTTAGGAGTCTAGAGATTTAAATGTTTTGGCATTTAGTGGTTTATAAGTTTTATTTAAATGATAAAATAATAATAAATTATTTTGTGATTTTTTATCATTTTTGAAAGTTATAACCTTTGAAAATATAATAATTTTTAAATTTTTTTCAAATGTAAATTTAATATTTAGTTATAATAACTTAATAATTATAAGACATTTTAATTAAATATAAGTAATTTTATTGTTTGATATTATAAAATGATCAAATAATAAATTAATAAACTATTATTAATAGGATTGATCGCAATTAAAATATAATTGCAAAACCTATATATAATGATTCAAAATAAAAGTAAAAATATTACTAAATAATAATTTTTTGTTTTTAAATTTTTACTTCTTTATATAAGCTTATTTTTTTTATTAAAAATAAATATTAAAATTATATTTGTTCCACTCATTATTTATTTTGTGATTGATATTTCTATAAAAAATAAACTAATAAATAATTAAAATGAATTTTTAAAATTATAATGAATGCAAATTAAAATTAGATTTATGATTTATTATATATGGTATACCGGTTTTATGGTTTGATTATTTAGTGGTTTATATGTTTTATTTATATAATAAAAATTTAAATTCTATTTTCGATTTTTTGTGATTTTCAAAGGTTATAACCTTTGAAAATAAAATAATTTTTAAAATTTTCTGAAATGTGAATACCACGTATAATTATATTAATCTTACTAATTATATATCATATAAATTCAATAAAAATAATTTTAATGATAGATATTATAATAATGATCAAAAATTAAATTAATAAACTATTATTAATAATATTTATATTAATTAAAATATATTTCCATAACACAAAATGATTCAAAATCAAATCAAATATATTACTAAATAATAATATTTAATTTTAATAATTTTCTTTCTTTTTATAAACTTATATTTTTTTATTAAATTAATTATTTTATAATATTTGTCTCACTAGAAATTTATTTTGTGATTAATCTTTCAAAAAAATTAAACTATAAATAATTAAAATAAATATTTAAAATTATAATAAATAGAAATAAAAATGAGATTTATTATTTATTAAAAAGTATATAGCTGTTAAAAGGTTTATCATTTAGGGGTTTCGGGATCTATGAGCTAACTGATTTAAGTAAGTAAGCATTTAATGATCTATAGGTTTTATTTAAAAAATGAAATAACAAAAAAATTTTTTTTTTTCACATTTTCAAAGGTTAAACATTTGAAAATATAATAATTTTAGAATTTTTTTCAAAAGTGAATACAATATTTAGTTATAATAATCATTTATTTATATATTATATCAATTCAATATAAACATTTTTATTGATAAATATTCTAATAATGATGAAAAAATAACTTAAGATAGATATCAATTAAAATATATTTACAAAACCTAAAATGATTCAGGAGCAAAGCAAAATATATTACTATATAATAATTTTTTGTTTTGAAAATTTTTTTTAATTTAAAAAGTTTATCTATATTATTTTAATGAAAAATAATTTATATAAATTATATTTGTGTAACTGAGAATTTATTTTGTAATAATATTATATAAAAATAAACAAATAAATAATTATATTTGAATATTTAAAATTAAAATAAAAAAAATGAGATTTATTCATATTATTTAGGATATAGCGGGTTAATTTAAATTAGATCTGTCTCACTAATAATTTATTTTGTAATTAATATTTCTATAAAAATAAACTAATATATAATTAAAATTAAAATTAAAATTATACTGAATAATTAAAATTAATTTTTGATCATTATTATAATATCTATCAATAAAATATTTATATTTAATTTATATGATATATAATTATTAAAATTATTATAACTAAATATTGTATTCAGATTTCAAAAAATTTTAAATATTATTATATTTTCAAATGTTATAACCTATGAAAATGAAAAATTTACAAATTTTTTTTGTTATTTTATTGTTTTAATAAAACATATAAACCACTAATGCCTAAAAACATAAATCACTAAACTCCTAAACGACAAAACTTCTAAATACTTAAACTATTAAATTGGTATACATTAATAATAAATCATAAATCTCATTTTAATTTTTATTAAGTATATTTTAAATTTTTATTTTAATTATTTATCAGTTTATTTTTATAGAAATATTAATTACAATAAAAATTATTAGCGAGAAAGATTTATTTTAAATAATTTATTTTTTATCAAAAAAAAAATAATATGCTTATAAAAAGAGGCAAAATTTTAAAAACAAAAAATTATTATTTTTTAATATATTTTATTTTGATTTTGAATCATTTTAGTTTTTACAATTATATTTTAATTTATATCATTCGTATTAATAATAGTTTATTAAATTTTTATTGATCATTATTATAATATCTATTAATAAAATTTTTTTATTGAGTTTACATTATATATAATTATTAAGAATTTTAACTAAATATTATATTAACATTTAAATAATAATAAAAATTATTATATTTTCAAAGGTTATAACCTTCAAAATTAAAAAAATTAAAAAATTAAAAAATTTTTTTTTTTTAATTCTTTAAATAAAAACTATAAATCACTCAAGTCCAAAACACTTAAATCACTAAACCCCAAAACACCTAAAACTTAAACCATTAAACTAGTATATCCCGAATAATAAATATTAAATCTCAATTTTATTTGTATTCAGTATAATTTTAAATATTCATTTTAATTATTTATTAGTTTATTTTTATAGAATTATAAATTAAAAATAAATTATGTGGAAGAAAAATATAATTTAAATAATTTACTTTTAATAACAAAAAATATAAAAATAATAAAAACATCAAAAAGTTATTATTTAGTATTATATTTTACTTTGATTTTGAATAAATTACGTTTTGTGAATATATTAAAAAAATATATATCATATTAATAATAGTTTATTAATTTATTTTTTGATCATTAATATAATATCTATCAATATAATTGTTTATATTGAATTAACATGATATATAATAATTAAGATTATCATAAATAAATATAGTTTCACATATACAAAAAATTTAAAAATTATTATATTTTCAAAGTTTATAACCTTCAAAATGAGAAAAAATAACAAAAATAAATTTTTTGTTATATTATTGTTTAAATAAAACATATAAACCATTAAATTCCTAAATACATAAATCTCTAAACTAATAAACCCCGAAGCCCTAAATACCTAAACCTTTAAACTCGTAAACCTTATATATAATTTAAATAATTTATAGAAATATTAATTACAAAATAAATTATGAGTGATACAAATATAATTTAAATAATATATTTTCCATCAAAAAAATATATAAGCATATAAAATGATGAAAATACTAAAAAAAATTATTATTTAGTAATAAATTTTACTTTGATTTTGAATCATTTTAGGTTTTTTAATTATATTTTAATTTATATCTATCATATTAATAATAGTTTATTATTTTATTTTTGATAATTGAAATAATATTTATCAATAAAATTGTTTATATTTATTTTATATTATATATAGTTATAATAATTATTATTACTAAATATTATACACATTATTAAAAAATTTTAAAATTATTATATTTTCAAATGTTGACATTTTAAATATTGAAAAAATATCAAAAATAATTTTTTGTTATTTCATTGTTTAGATAAAAGTTATAAACCATTAAATACCTAAATACTTAAATCAATAACTTTTAAATCTCGAAAATCCTAAATAGATAAATTTTTTTAAACACGTATATCCTAAATAATAAATAATAAATCTCATTTTATTTTTTTTCATTATAATTTTAAATATTAATTTTAATTATTTATATGTTTATTTTTATATAAATATTAAATACAAAATAAATTATAAGATAGAAAAATATAATTTATATAAATTATTTTTCAACAAAAAAATATAGATAAACTTATTAAAAGAAAAAAAAATTAAAAACAAAAAATTATTATATAGTAATATATTTTACTTTGTTTATGAATCATTTTAGGTTTTTAATTATATTTGATTGATATCTAACTTATTAATAATAGATTATTAATTTATTTTTTGATCATTATTAGAATATTTATCAATAAATATAGTTATATTTAATTTATATGATATATAAATTTAATAATTATTATAACTAAATATTGTATTCACTTTTGAAAAAAATTTTAAAATTTTTATATTTTCAAAGATTATAACTATAATCACTAGATGCCTAAACACTTAAATCACTAAACTACAAAATCCCGATACCCCGATATAGATAATCATTTAAAAAGGTATCTCCTAAATAATAATTAATAAATCTCATTTTTATTTGTTTTCATTTTAATTTAAAAAATTTATTTTGATTGTTTAGTTTTTTGTTTATATATATATATTAAATATAAAAAAAATTTTGAGTTAAAAATATAATTTATATAAATTATTTTTCATCAAAAAATATATAAGCTTATAAAAAGAATACAAATTTAAAAACAATTAATTATTATTAATTAATATATTTTGATTTGCTTTTGAATCATTTTAGTTTTAGATATTATATTTTAAGTAATATTAATCTTATTCATGATAGATTTTAAATTTATTTTTAGATAATTATTAGAATATCTATCAATAAAATTATTTATATTGAATTTATATGATATATAATTATTATGATTATTATATATAAATATTTATTCACTTTTGTAAAATATTTAACAATTATTATATTTTCAAAGGTTATAAACTTTGAAAATATCAAAAAATAATAAAAATAATTTTTTTTATTTTTTTTTCTTAAATAAAACCTATAAACAACTAAATGCATACACAGTTAAATCAATAAACTCCTAAACCACGTAGTGCCTAAATACATAAACCATTAAACTGCTATATACTACTTAATAATTAATAAATCTAATTTTTATTTCTATTTATTATAATTTTAAATATTCATTTTAATTATTTATTAGTTTATTTTTATTGAAATATTTATTACAAAATAAAGTATGAGTGCGACAAATATAATTTAATTTATTTATTTTTAATAAAAAAAATATACGGTTCTAAAAGAAGTAAAAATTTAAAAATTATTATCCAGTAATATATTTTACTTTAATTTTGAATCAATTTGGGTTTTGTAAATATTTTTTAATTAATATAAATCTTTTTATTAATAGTTTATTAATTTAAAATTTGATCATTATTATATTATCTATCAATAAAATTATTTATATTGAATTTATATGATATATAATTATTAATAATATTAAAACTAGATATTGTATTCACATTTAAAATAATTGTAAATATTATTATATTTTCAAAGGTTATAACCTATTAAAAAGATAACAAACTATAGAAATTTTTTTTGTTATTTTATTTTTTTATATAAAACCTATAAAGCACTAAAAGCCTAAAAACATAAATCACTAAACTTCTAACGACAAAACCTCTAAATACTTAAACTATTAAACTGGTATACAATAATAATAAATCTTAAATCTCATTTTAATTTTTTCAGTATAATTTAAATTTTTATTCTAATTTAAATTAAACTTGTATCACTAAATAATAAATAATAAATCTCATTTTTTTATTATAATTTTAAATATTCATTTTAATTATTAATTTTTTATTTATATATACATATTAATTACAAAATAAATTATGAGTTAGACAAATATAATTTATATAAATTATTTTTCATTAAAAATATACACATAAACTTATTAAAAGAAGAAAAAATTCAAAAACAAAAAATTATTATATAGTAATATATTTTTCTTTGCTTCTGAATCATTTTATGTTTTGTAATTATATTTTAATTAATATCTATCTTATTATTAATGGATTATTAATTTATTTTTTGATTATTATTAGAATATTTATCAATAAAATTGTTTATTTTGAATTTATAGAAATATAAATATAATGATTAGTATAACTAAATATTATATTCACATTTGAAAAAAAAATTAAAAATTATTATATTTTCAAAGGTTATAACCTTTGAAAATATCAAAAAATAAAAAATAAATTTTTTGTTATTTTATTTTTTAAATAAAACCTATAAACCACTCAATGCTAGGGGTGCTCATGGGACGGTACGAGATGGGGATTACAAATCTCCAGTCTCTTCCCATAGTTGGGAGATTTTTTTTTGAAGATCCAGACCTGTCCCAGAGGTTGAAAATATCTGGACAGGATGGGATGGATCTGGGATTTTGGGTAGGATAAAATGGTTCCGGGACGGAACAGAGTTCAGTCATTTTTTTTCAATTTATTTATTTCAAATCGGCCAAGTTAGTTCATGTCGAACCCTTTTATTATACCATTTATCATTCCTTAGTTATGTATCTTTCAAACTCAAATTGGGACAATTTTGTTTTGTCAAATAGGGTGAATACCACAAATGAGTTCTATTCCCTTGTCAAAATCTTTGATGTGCAGAAAAGGATTAAATGTTAAATAGAGCGGGATCGAGTTGTGTGCTTAATTTGGTACTTTGTTTTTTCACAAGTTTGCTTTGTTCTGCCGAGTGAAAGTTAACCATTATAGCAATACTACATTTTTTGAACAATTACTTAAAATATTAAGGAATAGCTAAAGATGACCACAAACATTGGAAGCAGCAATTACTACTTAAGTAATTACTAAAATTAGGCAGCTTAATATAACAAAAAAATACAACTAAAACAATCATGATAATAATCATTTCAAAGGTCCATCCCGGAACAGCAATGAAAATCTAAACCCAATTAATTATCTATTCTACAACTCCTCCCTTTTCTTCCTCCAATGTAGAAGGACAACCAAAGATGAAAATTTATTAATCATGTAGACATAAATTTCTGAGATGAAAGAGTAATAAAAAAACAAAATATTACCTTATAAAATTTAATACACCCATTCAAATTTAGTTGGCCAATATAGTTGGAAGAATATTTGGATCATGTGACCCCTCTGAAAATTGATATTGAACCATATTTTTATTAAATTGAATGAATAAAATAAGTGAAAGTGAAATTAAAATATACAAGATTTGTATACTAACCTGATTCATTATAATCAAGGTCTTGAACTAATTCTTCAATTTCAATAGGTTTGTTTGAGTTCTCAACCAATCTTGTAGACATATGAGAACTTCAGATGTAATAGGTGTTAAAGAACTCCTAAATTTATTTAATGTTATCCCCCCAGTGCTAAATGTAGATTCGTAGGCCACAGTATATGCTTGGATAGAAAATACATTTCTTGCTACATTTGCCAAAGAAGGATACCTAACCTCATTTACCTTCCACCAGTCTAGAAGATCAAAATCAATTTATTTTTTTCAAGTTTCTCCTCCAAGTTCCTATCCAACTCTTCCAAAGCTGCAACATCTTGTTCTTTCTACAATTCAACAAAAAAAATATCAACATAAGTATCACTACCATCAAAGAAATCATCATTTTTATTCAACACAGTAGAAGAGAAATCATCTTCTTTTGATTCATCTTCATTTAAATCATTATAATCATCCATCATCTCATTTAAAGCATTTAAAACCATTTTCACCAAATTTTTAGCCAATTCATCTATAATGCAAGTGTACTTAACCTTGAGATATTTGAGCTTATATCTAGGATCCAACACTACTGCTACAAAAAGCATAATATTTGTTGACTGAAGAGAACCCCAATATGTGTTGAATTTATGCCTCATTTTGATACCCACTTCAGACACCATTGTATCTCTACTATATTCAAATCTCATTTTTTTTCAAAATTCAAATAATCTCAGGAAAATAAACACTCTAGAGGTAGAATATTATGACCCAGAAAATTTACAAGTTACCTCATAAAAAGTTTTGAAGAAACGAGCCAAAATTTTGGCATTTGTTGAGTCTCTCTCAGTTGGAACGTTTGAACCAAACTACTTCAAAAACCTTTTGTCTTTGTCCTCCAACTTATAAAATTCTTTTTGATATTTTATATCAGTTTGTAGCATCAAATAAGTTGAATTCCATTTGTAGGATAATCTAATTGCAATGAAGATCCATATGTCAAGTTTGCTTCTTCAACACATAACTTAAACATATATAATCTTTTAGGACTGCTCCTCACATATTTCACCACACCTGTAATTTTTTGAAAAGCACCCTCAACTACTGCAATGCCATCTCTGACAATTAAGTTTAGGATATGAGCACAACATCTCATATGAAAATGCTCCCATCTCAAAGGTACAACACCTTTCTTCACAAGCCTTTTTTCAATTGTACAACTGCAACATCATTATTTGATGCATTGTCAACAGTAATCCACATCAACTTTCCCAAACCCCATCATTCATGCAAAACTTAATAGCATTTCTAATATTATCTCCAGAATACTTTTAATTACACAAAAGTTCAAAAGCCTTTTATACATATTCAATTGAGAATCAATGAAATGAACAGTCAAACATATATAAGATAAATATTGAATGCTCATCCAAGTGTCAGTAGTCAATGAAACTCTACAACAATGAGATGATATGCTATCAAATAATTTCTTCTTTTCCTTCACAAACAAAGAAAAACAATACCTCAACATAGAGTGCCTAGATGGAATTTTAAATTGAGGCACACTAACTTCACAAAACTCCTTAAACTCATCCCTCACAACAAAACAAAAAGGCAATTCATCTTTTATGATCATTTTCACCAAGCCTCCCTAACTAGTCATTGATCAAATTGCCAACAATTAATTTGTTATTCTCTGAACTAGTACCTTTAGTGAAACTCAACAAAGATTGTGACTTGTTTTACCTTTGTAAGCTTCCATTAATTCATTTTTGGGTGGAAATTTCCTACAAGTCTCTCTCAAGTATTTCCATAAACATGAAGTACATTGATCACTTTTTGCCAAATATTCTTTCCTAGACCATATTCAAGCTGCCCTACCAGTTTCATTTTTCACTGAATCAACTAATATCTAATAAGTTTCCCAAACAGCAGACTTATACTTTTTATGAGCTTGAGGTTCAGATGTACCTTGACTTTCTTTTACAATTGTAATTGAAGAACCTGCCGTAACAATATGAGGGTTCGTGAAAGAATGATGATTGGATTTACCAGTACTTTGATTATTTGAGATGTGATCATCTTCAATTTATTGTATTTTTTGTTTACCGGTGGATTGTGACATCTCCATTGCCATTAATTAATATGATATGTTAAGCATAAATACATATAAATATTTCAAACAAGCAAGCTCTACAAAACTGACTGTAATAGATTTGGCCCACTTATTCGGCCAACCACAACACCACAACCAATACTCAACAAAACTACTGAGACACATAATAATAATAATTAATCACTCAATTCTCGTTTGAAAACAAACCAAAATGCTGGTGGCATCTGAGACATGGTGGAGGCAACCAGAAGTGCGTCAGACAAGGGCTGGACCTAAATGAACAAGGCTGGAATGGCGTCAGGTGCCCTGGAACTGGCCGGAACATCAATAGGTGCATCTGAATTGGATGGGCAGTATTGGAATTGGTGGCATCTTCTATAATTATATATATATATATATAATATATATATATATATATATATATATATATATATATATATATATATATATATTCCTGGTTCAAGAATCAGATTTTTAGTACGGCACGGTTGTCGAGATGGATTTTGCTTAAGATTCGGAACCGTCCCAAATGAAAAAATACGTGTCAGAACGGGATGGGAAAAGTGAAAGTCATCGGATTATTCTCTGTCACGATTCTTTCGGGACAACACTTCGGGTCGGGTCGCTAATCTCTGAGTCCCGTGAGCAGCCATACTAAATGCATATAAAATTAAATCAGTAAACTCCTAAACCCCGTAATGCCTAAATACATAAACCATTAACTGCTAAATACTACTTAATAATTAATAAATCTATTTTTTATTGCTATTTATTTTATTTTTAAATATTCATTTTAATTATTTATTAGTGTATTTATTTAGAAATATTATTACAAAATAAATTATGAGTGGGACAAATATAATTTAAATAAAATATTATTTATCTAATAAAAATATACGCTTATAAAAGAAGTATAAATTTAAAAATTAAAAATTATTATGATGTAATATAAGATACTTTAATTTTGAATCAATTTGGGTTTGTAAATATTTTTTAATTAATATCTATCTTAATATTAATAGTTTATAAATTTAAATTTGATCATTATTATAATATCAATCATAAAATTATTTATATTAAATTATATGATATATAATTTTTTATTATTATAACAAAGTTTTTTATTTAAA